>QAOA01002452.1:10943-89893 GCA_003255065.1 Cercis canadensis
TAAGCAATTGAGAGAGACAAGTCAACAGTAGATGAAATATTTGAATCAAATTAATTGACAGAAAATTAAAAATCCAAACTAGGACCTTGTTGGTTACTATTAATATTGCTAATACACTGTTAATCCCCGGAAACGGCGCCAAAAACTTGATAGGACTTTTTTCGGCAAGTATACAAGGTCACACAAGTAATATAATGATAAGTAAAGTATCGTTCCCGCGAGGATTAAGGCTAGCAATTACCAATTTCACCAATACCAGTTCTATTTGGAAGAGATAACACTTTGGATTGAAGGCAGCCCAAAAATGACTGCTGAAATTACTAAGTAACACAACTCAAATGATTACGTAAATACCTTTTAAAGAACAATTTAAATGTGAGGTTGATGATAAGATTGAGAAAGGTTAGGGGTTGATTTCATTCAATTGCAAATTCGGTTACTTCATAGACAAAGTAACCTGGGGATCAGTATTAAACTACTTACTCTAGTTACAATTCCTTTGTTGTTGGTTTCTTTCCTAATGTGATTGAACCCAATTCCTTGGTGAAACAATCCTACCTATCCCAATTAACTGTCCAATTCCTTAGCACAATTTAACTAGTCTAGGTGATTAAGCTCTAGGAAATTAATTTAAGACCACCTAAACTAAGTTATCTATTCCTAGACTAACTCAATTTAGGATAGAATTCACAGAGCACATTCGGATCTTACTATTCCTAGCATCGAAACGAATCTTTAACTATTCAAATGGAGGCCAGTCATTTAAATGCATTAATAATAGTAAATTCCACTCAACAAGAAGAATTGTACTAGAACAAGTTCATTCAATCTTGAAACCTCATTACAACTAAATTACATCAAACCCCTAACACTAAGAGTTTAGCTACTAATGACTGAATTTAATAACATTAAGCAGATAAAATTCAACATAAGAAAGGTAGAAGAAAAGAAACTAGATGTCGATCGAGTCGCAATTGCTCCTCCGTGCTCTAGCTCCAATCCTCATTTTCTTTTCAAGTACGGCCTCCTTAATCCCATGCATCATATTTCCTTTTATACTTATGCAAAATTAGGTCTTCTAGCCAGAAATAGCTCGAACACGGCTCTGACACGACCGTGTTCTATTTCTGGACCTGACCGTGTCACTTATGGTGCTTTCCTGGTCATTGAACACAGGACCAAACACGGCCGTGTTCTTCTCTGGTCTCAGCCTGTGTTCCTCAAACATGGCCCGTGTTCTTCTTGCTCTGGGCGTGTCCTTTCTTTGTAGACTTTTCCTGTTCAACACGCCCTCACACAGGGCCATGTCTGTTCTGGTCTTGGCCGTGTTTTGCTCCAGACCTGGTCAGTGTTCTCTTGGACCCTCTGCTTAATCAACACGGCCTTGTACATGGCCGTGTCTGTTCTTGTCTGAGGCCGTGTTTGTCCATAAGCTTGAGCAGCAACTTCTGGATGTTAGATACAGGGGAAACACGGCCGTGCTTGTGCCCGTGTCTTTATGTAAACTCTGTATGACCCTGGTTTCCTTACCATTTGCTTCATGAATTGCTTCCTACTTCTTTCTTATTCCTGATTCAACATCTTAGTACCTGTCAACACCAATTCATGGATTAAATACCATGTTTAATGAGGATTTGCTAACAATGCATGTAAGAATTCAGTATTAAAGCATGGTTTTTATAGTCCTAAAAGACAAGTATCAGTGCTGGAAAATAGAAAAACACATCCCAAATTCAATGGGTGCCGGAAAAAATTGACAGAAAACTGACCTGCATAGAGTAACAATAGAAAGACCCCAATGTTCCCGATAGTCAAACCTTGAGCCCTTGCAGATCAATTTATTGAACTCTAAACTGAATTCTCACTTATTCACAAATTGATTGAACTGGCCCAACTGGGTTGTTATTGCTCTTCAAAAGAGTGAGGAAAGAACAGATTTGAACTAAACGCCAAACAATCAGCAACAAACAGTGAAGCAGAGTGAGAGGAGATGGTAGAGAGTAGACGGCGGCTGAGAGAATGTAGAGAAGGAGAACGCACAGTAAGCGTGAATGAAGAAGGGCAAAGAAGAAAGAAAATTTCTCCATTCCCAAGAAGTTTTATTCCCAGCTCGAGGTGGGAATGTTTNTTTGGATGGATTAATCACCTTGGCTGGATCATGGACTTAGGTAAAACTAGACTTGAATGTTTGCTTAATTCATTTGGTCTTAGTTAAAACCGAATTCTGGTTGCTTAACCAGTGGAATCCATAGAACATTGAGAGGCTTCTTGATATGTTTTAAAGGCCAAGAACATGGTTAATAATTGAATGGACCATTAGAAATCAAGGATGAACTTAAATCAGAATTAGTAAAGACTTGGATTGGTTGCTTTCTCTTAAACTTCACCACTGATAATTAATTTTCGTTAATCACATAAACCAACAAAACCCCCCTATTTACATGCTTCCTAATATGATTCACTAAATAGAACAATCCTTAGGTTCGACTTAGGGCTGTCCTATGCCGCAAAAAGCTAGGTAACCGACCTAAAACATTAAGTAATTTGAGGAGCCTCGGCAGCTCATCAGTAGACGGCGGCTGAGAGAATGCAGAGAAGGAGAATGCACAGTAAGCGTGAATGAAGAAGGGCAAAGAAGAAAGAAAATTTCTCCATTCCCAAGAAGTTTTATTCCCAGCTCGAGGTGGGAATGTTTTATTCTCACCTTGTGTACAAATTTTTCATTCTCGGGTATCTTATTTTCTTAGGAATCTTAAAGGGGTAGGATAATGTCCATTATTATCCAGTAAGTAGATGAATATAATTTTTTTCTTTAATTAAATGGTCAGAAAATCAAACGGTCAGTAGATGAATATAGGGTAACTATTTTGATCATTGCTATTTAATTACATAAATTAATCTTGTCAAAATTTTGTCTGGATTCAAAGAAAAAAAAAAGTGGTTGAATAAAACAAAGTGGTAAAAACCACTTATTTTCCTAAGAAAGATTATAATCCGACATCATTTTGAAAACAAAATGGGAAAAACTTTTTTGGTGGCCGATGTTTTTCTTGGATTCTTCTATTTTTCCCCTCACAAGTATGAAAAGAACCATATTCCAGTGTTAACTTGCTTTGCGGACTTCAACACACAACATGATCTTTTTACTAAGAACGGAATTTATTTAAACTTGACTAGTTGCGTAAAATTTTAGTGGGTAAAAGTAAAAGGTATACTAGCTAACTAGCTAATAGTTAGGCACTATTTTACGCACTTTATATCAATTTCACTTCTATAAAATTTGTCTAATATGAATATATTGTTGTACGTATATCATCACATTATAAGCGCAAAGATGAACTTAGCGACAACAATATTCTTACTCTGAAGAAATGAGAAGAAGTGAATCCACTTCTCCCCCACCTTCTCCCTCTCATCCGAATACATCTTCCCCTCTCCCTCCCCAAATTATTACCTGGTCCCACAATAACATTTACAAGCCAAAGAAAATTGTTAACCTCCATGTCACTAAACATCCTATCCCTTCTAGCCTAGAATCTACATGCTTATCCCAAGTTCTCAAGTCCAGTGACTGGCGCACAGCGTGTTCTAGAATCCAGAACAAGATGCTGATATTCCAGAGATTTTTCACAATCTCAATACTCACAATTTTGAGTTCCTTCTAGAGTGGATGATTGTTACACCATGTTTTTGTTTGACTTTTCCCTTCCCCTATGGGTTGGTGTTGTTGGGTTATTTCCATTTCTTTTTGGAAAATGTTATTTTGCTAGAATTATTGGGAAAACAACGTCAACTTATAATCATAATTTTGTATTTCATATTACTCTGTTTAATCCAACAACTATATTTGAATTCTGATAAAAATTTATCTATCTAAGTATGGAGGTTTCTTGGCTGATTGAGTTTGGACTTCTTTCTACTTTATCTACTTTTGCAAAAGAAAAAAATAAGGTCTAGAACAACTATATACAGAAGAGTAGAGGTTACCTCTGGGTCTGGATCATTTACGCCTACTAAAATGTGTAAAACGGTGTTGCCAGCCTCATCCTTCCAATTCAAGGTTGATTTTTGCAGATCCCCAGCATCTCTATCGCAATTGTATTGCAGCCAGCGAACCAAAAAGTCAAGGACCTGAAACTGTCCACTTTTTACAGCAACATGCAGAGCATTCTCACTTTGAATTGACACATCTTCAATGGATTCAGGGCAAGCTAATAAGAATTCAGCTAAAAGCCAGATTTCTCTAACTTTACTCACCATGTGCAAAGGTGTAAGGCCATCTTTACCTTCGACTCGGACAAGGTCTTTATTAATGTCTACGAAGCGACGCACCATTCTGTAATGCCTATTTTGTATAGCAAGGTGTATGGGGTTTGATCCTTGCTGATTTAGCTTCCAAGCAAATGAGGGCTTCAATCTCATAATCTCAGTGGCAAAACTGATTTTCCCAGCAGAAGCAGCAAGTGCAAAGGAGTTTCAACCAATGGTATCTCGTCAATGCGATCTAAAGAATAGGGACCACCTCAATCTCTGCGTAGAGCCACTCTGTTATTCCATCTCGAGCAGCTGCTTTCATGTTCTCATTCATTGTGATCAACAAAGAGACGAGGAAACTCAAAACAATGGTATAGATTTCATCAATAATTGAATGTTTCACTCTTTTATACACCCTTCTCACGTCAAGCATGTCATGTTCCACTCATTCACATTGTCAACGATTCCACAATTTTTTTCTCCTGAAACTTCAAAATCTGTTGTAAAAATTCTATTGGGTTATCATTTATTTCCGTTTCACTTTGTTGTTTTATTTTATATATTTTTTTCCTCTGAGATAAACTATGCAGATCTGGTGCAGGGGCCACTTGGGAATGGGTATGAGCTAATATAAAATTATGTATTTATTATCTACAGTCGAATCGATTATTGTTTAGTCCCTCTTCTTGCCTTGTGGGTGACGGAAATTCAACTGCATATGCAAGGACTCCCGAGGAGATACTGAGCATAACATATGGGGGAGGTGATGAACATGTCCCTGGTGGATTTTACCCAAATGGAGCAAATGGTCGTATTGCCAGATCTTACTTACGTGCCTAAAACTAAGAAAAATACTACAGTCTATCTATGCCTTGTATACTCTATCTTGAAACTATTTAGCCTTTACCAGGCAGCAAATAAATCAGCTTTCTAGTTGATAATATGATCATAGAAATGTTTCGTATGGCATTAAGGCATGTATCATGTAATTATTTAAAGTATTTCTTAGTATTATGTAATTATTTTATTAATATCTATCTATATATATATATATAATTATTTTTTGGTATTAAATAGTTATTCAATTCACATATAAAATAAATTAAATAATTATATATATAAATAAAATGATTATATAACACTAATAAGATATCTTTGATATTTCTTATTAATATTGAAGGAACTAAATTAAAAATTTTCATATTTGAAGCTAAATAATCTTTTTTTATCAACATGAGGAACAAAAAAATAATTCTCTCTTAGTCTCTTTAGCTTTTCTTATCATTCTTTTTTTCTTTTTGGGAGAATTCCCAACTTTATTTGTTTTTCTCTCTTTTTTTCTTTTTAAGTCCAATCCTAGTATTGGACTTAGGTAGAGTGTAATTCAGTTTGGTTTCTTAAATGTTTACTTCTCAAACCAATTGAACCGATGACATCAACTTTGACAACCAAAAAGTTTACTTGGTTTGGATTTTTGTTGGTTCGGCCTAAGTTGATTGGCGGTTTCAGTCAATTCAACCTCGCCATTTCTTGGTCCTTTTAGTGGGCTTTGGGAGCTAAGACCCAGATGACTTTTTGTTATCAATTTTACTTGTGAAACAGATAACACGTGCTATTGAAGAAAATTTTACTCATTCTCATGAAGTCTGCCAAAATGATACTCTACCTTATTCTTGGTTTGAAATTACACTCCATCTCATTTAAGTCTTATGTTAAGACTAATAGGACCTTATTTTAGTTTGCATTCATTCTCTTCATCTATGTTTTTACCTTTTTGACGATGTTTGAGTTGGACTCGAGGTCGAGTAAATCTCGGAGATTGAATGAAACCGAGTTAACTTGCACAAGTAAAAAGGGTTGAATTCTTGTTTCCGGACTCTGAAGATTAAGTTAGGTCAGTTTAAGTTAAAAAAGAGTCATTAATGGGAGATGAGTCAAAAGTCTTCGTACCTATAACAAAAGAATTATTTATAGGGGTGCTGAAGAAAATGAGAATGATATGCTGGTAAATTTGGTTTGAGCTATTGGTGTAATGGTCCCTGATTTGGGCTTAAGGCCTCTACACTTTCTTTGCTGATTACATTGTGTGATTTAATAGCTGAGCCTTTTCACTCTTTCCATGGCTAACTTCTCACGTAGCCCATGCCGGCTTTGCTTGAAAGTCCCATTTATCTTTCATCTCGTTGGCTTCATCCATCAACCATTTTTTGCAGACTTTCAGCGGCAGTCAACTGTCCTTGGAACTATCGCTCATGAATCCTTCTAGGCAATGTGCCACAATGACTACAACTGCAGGAGCAACTGTTTATGGCCGGATAGAAAAAGACTTTACAAAGGATAGACATTAGTAAGATTAATTTTAACCTGTAGCAAGAGTCGTTATCTCGCAAGACTTTAGGTTCAGTAGACTTTTGTACCCTTTCATGATTGAATGAAATACCACCCATCTATAGCAGTCATCTCCTTTTCCTTTCCTGCAACTCTTTTTCCTTGTTTTGAATTTCCTAATCTTCCTGTTGACCATAATGAATGAACACCTGAGAGCAGCTGCTACAAAAGGAAACTTAGACATGCTCTACACACAGATTCAAGCGGATCCATATGTTTTGGAAGGCATCGATGCCATACCATTTGTTGACACTCCTTTGCACATTGCTGCTTCTGCTGGGAAAATTAGATTTGCCACTGAGATTATCAGATTAAAGCCTTCATTTGCCTGGAAGCTAAATGGTCGTGGTTTAAGTCCCATGCACCTTGCTCTAGAAAGTGAGAATTTTGAAATGGTGCGTCGGTTTGTAGACATCAATAAAAATCTTGTCCGTGTCAAAGGCAAAGGTGGCTTTACGCCTTTGCATTTTGTGAGCAGAGCTGGAGAAGTCGACCTTCTAGCTGAATTCCTATCAGCTTGTCCAGAATCTATTGAAGATGTGACAGTTCAAAGTGAGACTGCTCTACATGTTGCTGTTAATCATCGACAATTTAAGGCTCTTACGGTTTTGGTTCGATGGCTTCAGTGTAATTGCAGCACAGGTGCTAGGGATCTACAAATATCTACGCTGAACTGGAAGGATGAGGATGGCAACACCACTTTACACATTTTAGTTGGCCAAAATGACCCAAACCCACAGGTAACATAGCTTTAGCTACTTTGTTTCATAGATTCAAATTAAGATACGCAACCGCAATTGCTCTCGCAATATTGTGGTTGTACTGACTTTTGCAACCGTAATCTTTTGCAATTGCGACCCGTTAGTGCATTTTTTGCTATTTTTACAAAGTAACCGCAACAATAATCATAATTTGAATCCCGCCTTTGTTTATTAATACTAAACACTGAAAAAAAATTGTTAAATGACATTTTTTTGGAATNTGGTTGTACTGACTTTTGCAACCGTAATCTTTTGCAATTGCGACCCGTTAGTGCATTTTTTGCTATTTTTACAAAGTAACCGCAACAATAATCATAATTTGAATCCCGCCTTTGTTTATTAATACTAAACACTGAAAAAAATTGTTAAATGACATTTTTTTGGAATATGTGTTTTCTGAAAATACAAATGCACCATTTTTTTTTAATGATATTTGTAGATGTGATAGTGGGATCCACTTACATCAGGTGTAAGACTTGAAAACTTATACTTTACAAGAACATTTTCTAGAAGGTGAATTTCACTGATCTAACTATTGAATTATGTTACATTGTGGTGTTTCATATATGTCAAATTTGACATAAATAAAAAACTTCTTAATATCTAATTTAATTAATGGCATTTACTTAAATTTTTTTAAAGATTTTTCTGTTCATTAAAATTAAATAATTCAGTAGAGTACTAATTAATTATCAAAATTTATCAGCATAATCTACAATCATATTTTGTGATAATTGTGTGCATTCATATACTTTTTTGTATAGATGGTTCAACTGTTGATACAAAGTAAGATGAATATAAATGCCAAGAATTTAGCTGTGTTGACAGCCTTGGACATAGTAGAGCGTCAGAACCAAGATGATGTCAATGTTGTAAGAGTTAAGAATATATTACTCAGTGCTAGAGCTTTACGCATCGGCTTAGTTCATTTTCCTCCAACCCTTGTAGAAGAATTAGTAGGATTGAAGATAACATTTCTGCACTCTTTGAAGATCAAACTGAATCGCCTTAGAGAGAATATAACAAACGACACTCGTAACATTTTATTGGTAGTTGCTGTTCTTGTTGCAACAAGCATAAGTCAAGTAGCACTAAGTCCCCCTGGTGGAGTTTATCAGCATGAGGGAAATGATTTCAACAAGGGGGTATCGATCATGGACGAAGACATTTTCTCTGTCTTCTTCGCTTTCAATATTGTGGCGCTTTTGGCATCAGCTCTTGCAATCTATATTCTAATGCCAGCTTCTGGGGGAGTCACACTGCTACTGACCTTTCCACTTTTCTATTTTGTGTTTGGATTTTTATTTTCTATGTGTGTCATTTCGCCCTTTCAAATACCAGTGCCACTTCTTCTCGTTCTTTTTACCATAGCGACCTTTATGGTAACATCATATTTCATTTTTAAATTATTATTTAAGAATATAGAGATCAAATCAAGGAGTATAGGTGGCAATAGATGGTAGCATAGCTGCAACTTGTCAAATGAATTATGATTGCCATTGCTGTGGCACAAGGGGTTGAGAGATGTGAGTTCTTGAGAGAGGGTTTGGCTTGGGTTTGGGAAGTAAACTTAAATGATTGTCTTTTATATTAATGATTAGTGAAGAACCAGTTCCTTTTTGTGGAAATAAGCCTGTGATTTGCCGAACAACATTAAATGTATGTTGATCTTGTAATTATTTTATCTTATTTTTTATATTAATTGTGATTGTGTGTGTTATTATTTCCCAATATATAGGGGAAAACACTTTGAACGATACATCTGTTATAACTATTTACACAAAACTACGGGGGGAAATGGTCATGGGGGTGTCATGCTCTCTATCTTCTCTGCTTTCAATACTGTCGCCCTCTTAGCATCAGCTCTTGCAATCTATGTTTTACTACCAGCTGCTGGTGTATTCTTCTTTCCTTTAATCTATGTGTGGGTTTGTTGTTACATTATTGAAGGAAAAAATAGCTTATTCTAGCAATTAATGAGCTGTGTTATCTTGCGGTTGACCACTATCTCAACATAATCAAGCATTTGAGAAAATGTACACTCGCTCACGAGGTGCCTCTAATTGATATGTGCAAACCAAATAGCAGCTACTCAAAATTCTTCAAAGTTCACCTTTATATAGGCAAGTGGTTCCATCTATCAAAATAGAGAATTTAAGATAGAGATATTTTCCATTATTTTACAAGAAGGAGAACCAGCTGGGTTATATGAAACTTGGTACATAAGTGAGTTCAAGGCCGGAATCAATCTCATAAACAAATCCCCTCTAACAATAATTGGTAGATTTAGCATTTAGTAGGAAGTTTCGTAAAACTGAGCTCAATATTTGAAAATTTTACATCTATGAACTTATACTCAATTATGCAAACTACAATGAGGCACATCAGCTATGCTATGTGCCATACACATTTTCTGAAGAAAAATAAGAATAATGGCTCACAACAAGTATGATTATAAGAACTTCTCTTCCTTTTTAGGGTCAAGAAAATTCTAATTAACTCATTGTCATTCTTTCGAAACAAAATGATGCTANTATACTCAATTATGCAAACTACAATGAGGCACATCAGCTATGCTATGTGCCATACACATTTTCTGAAGAAAAATAAGAATAATGGCTCACAACAAGTATGATTATAAGAACTTCTCTTCCTTTTTAGGGTCAAGAAAATTCTAATTAAGTCATTGTCATTCTTTCGAAACAAAATGATGCTAGCCTTAGCAATTGCTTGACTTCTAGCTTTAATTATCAAACATAGTTCCTACTCGTTCATAATCCTTCAACTAGGGAACCATAACTATCAAACCAAAGGAGGGGTGTCAAACCCATTGGCCATTACCCATTTCACTCTTCGAATAAAACTACCTTCCAAACAATATTTCTTAATTTCAAGATTTTATCCAATATTCATGACCGATCTTTATGGGTTTTAAAAATTGCAAGAAGCTGCTCCCTCTTGAGAAGCAAGGATGAACCCAGGTTAGCATTAATGCACAAATAAGCATCAGCCAAAACAACCTAAATATGGTTTAGTGCAGAGGCTTTTTCACATTCAGCAAGTTTTTTTCAAACCTAATGCACACTGGGAGATCTGATCAAGAAATTCAGTAGAAAAAAGATGGTAGAATAACTGCAACTTATCAAAGAGCTCTAGTTACTCCCTTGTTAATTATTTTTTTTTCATTTTGTATTTTTGTATTTAGTTTTTTGTTCACTTTCTTCAAGTTATTAAAAGCTTATGGTATCCGCATGCAGATGATTTATTTGATTAAAATTATTGGCCCCACGGTTCTCCAACTCTAGTTTTAATAATAACAAATAGTCTTGCTTATCACTAAACCTTAATGTGTATGTTCAAGTGTTTATTTTAATGAACAAGTTAAGTGACAATCTTGGGTCTAAAGTACAACTAGTTTCTTAGAACTAGCTTGAACTTCAAGAACTAGATCTATTTGTTGATATGAAAGCCTCAAAATTCGTGGACTAACCAAGGCTGAAGCCAAATCCATCTGAACCGGTTAATGGACTTTAGAGACGTTGGAAGGAAGCCTATCAGAAGAAACTTGAATTAGAGAGAATTCAACAACAAGAAAGAAAACAAGAGCTATATAAGGAAGTTACTTGAAAGGAAGAGAATATCTCTTAATTTGAGATATTATCTTTGATTTGGTGATCAAGACCACAAATCAAGCAAGCAAAAGTTGCCCATTAGCGATGGTCATCCTCTACCTTCTGCTGCTATATAAACGAAGACCCAAAGTCTAGAAGAAAGAGCGAAGAGAATCCATTAAATCATTGTGTCAATTCTTTTACGAGAATTGTAAATCTGTGGGTGTCATACCATCTAGGAATTTGTAATAGATTTCATTGGAAAATTTGGAGAGTGACTTTTGTCTTTGTTTCACAAAAGGGGAGAGTTTACAGATAGCTCTATAAGAAACTGGAGGAAAGAGTTTTATGGTTAAGCTTGTTGTAAAAACCAGTGCTACAACAAAGTTTGGACAAATAACTTTGATAGTCGAACCCCAGCATTAGGAGAATGGACGTAGGCTTTGTTATTGGCTGAACCACTATAAAAATTTGCTTCATCTTCACCTTTCTTTCTCTTTAATATTCTGCTCAATATTTATTTTATGATTTGATTTGCCACTGCATATTCAGTTCTACTACTAAATACTTTGTAAAACTGGTTGTGATCTCTATCTCTTTAGCCATTGCCTTGTTCTTCATATTTGTCAAATACTTACATGCGCTAAGAGTTAATCTTCTGATCTATTTATTTGAGCATCAATTTGGCTTATCTATTGAGTTCTCAATATATGTTCTCTGTTCAGTGTTTCAGTAAAATTTTTGAGTTAGTTGATAATCAGCTTTGAAACAAGTTTTAAATGTAAACTGGTTATCACAGAAATTATTTTAATATGTAATTTTGCATAATTTTTATTTTAATCTCCTATTCACCCACCTCTAGGAGTATACCTACACTTTCAAAGACATTTGAAAAATAATTGGGAAAAAGCCTAGAAAGTTCTTAAACTAGCTTTTACCATTTGGACCAAATTTATGAATATCTAGTTTATTGAAAATTTGACATGCATAATCAGCACAATAAACCCTAATCCATAAAAATGAAAAATTATAACAAATGATTATATGTATATATATATTAAGAGTGGAAAATTTCAATTAATTAGACATATGTAAGTAACTAATCAATTATGGACATCGATATTCCACCCCAACCTCTTAACAAATATTATAGAATTAAAGCTAAGTAACTCATTTCGGCCCACTAAAATGTGTAAATTGGTATTGCAATCCTTATTCTTCAAGTTCAGGGTCGATTTGAGTGGATCCCAAGCACATGAGTTGTGGTTACATTGAAGCCAGTGAACCAAAACTTTGAGACCCTTAAACTATGTACTATTCACAGCAATGTGCACCGTAGTCTGACTTCAAACTGTCTCATCTTCAATAAACTCTAGACAATCTGGTAGAAATTCAGCTAAAAGGTCAATTTTTCCCATTTTAGTTACGAAATGCAAAGTTGTTGTAATGTTTGAACCTTATAGTCATATGTTATAATATGTTTAAGCTAGTAAAATTTGTTGAGTAAAATTACCCCTCAAANTGGACATCGATATTCCACCCCAACCTCTTAACAAATATTATAGAATTAAAGCTAAGTAACTCATTTCGGCCTACTAAAATGTGTAAATTGGTATTGCAATCCTCATTCTTCAAGTTCAGGGTCGATTTGAGTGGATCCCAAGCACATGAGTTGTGGTTACATTGAAGCCAGTGAACCAAAACTTTGAGACCCTTAAACTATGAACTATTCACAGCAATGTGCACCGTAGTCTGACTTTAAACTGTCTCATCTTCAATAAATTCTAGACAATCTGGTAGAAATTCAGCTAAAAGGTCAATTTTTCCCATTTTAGTTACGAAATGCAAAGTTGTTATAATGTTTGAACCTTATAGTCATACGTTATAATATGTTTAAGCTAGTAAAATTTGTTGAGTAAAATTACCCCTCAAAATTTAAATCAATCACATAAAACAGACGAATATTTAATGCAGTTTGGCAAATTGCTTATGTTAATGGAAGAGAGGAAATCAAGCTACTATCACATAAAAAACAAGATACATTCATAATAACATTATGAGGGTTTATTCAAACTTCACCCGAAACAGGTTCTTTCTTATACCTCAACCACTTTCTTAAACAAATATTCATAACCCACAAGACTTGACAAGTAACTTCTTTGACAACAAATTGTATTCACGCCATCGTAACATACAAAAAATTCTGCCAAATATAACATACAACTGCGTCATAAAATACAAAAATCCAATCAAAAACATTGCCAAGACAAACAGATGGATTAAACATACAATAAAACAATTAATAAGGGAGTAATCATTGATTTACACTACGATCAACATATAACAAATAGGAATAATAGAGAAGCCACTAACTATGGTCTAATAGTGAAGGGTTTGAATAGTTTACATGAGGCTAGCTGCTCGAACCCCTGTGCCATTATGTAACAAAAGGAGAAAAGGAATGATAGACTCAAAATGACAACAAAGTATTTAGAGTTCAGCGATATGACTATCAATCATTTGATAATTTGAAGCAGTATTGCTACCATCTATTTCCTCCTGAAAACCTTGATTTGATCTCCCAATTCTTCCTATATCTATTAAGTTTTCTAAGTGATAGGTTATGTACAACAAAGAAAGAGTTAACCAACAGTGAGATTGACCACATCAGAATCAAATTGGTCCATGACATTCCAGAGTTCGGCGATACGACACTCATAGACTTGAAATAGATAAACCCAAAGTAGAGAACTAGGTTAATCATTAGCGCGCTGAGTCTCCCACTTGGCAGTAGAATACAGATTGTAAAAGTGGATACTAATAGGGCTACAGTGTTTATAACCCAGAAGTCAGAGAAAGTGCCAATGTTCATGACTGATCTCCCTGCGTATTTTTTTGTGGCAGTTTCTGTTGAATTCTGAATAAGTGAACCCCTTTCGCTATCAACCTGAAAAACTCCACCGGGGGGACTCAGTGATGCTTGAGAGGCGATTGTTCCAACGAGAGCAGCAACTACCAGTAAAGCGTTGCGATTGCTATCTGTTATATTTCTTCCATTGCGAATAACTTTAATTGCTATATCTTCCAGAAATGTAATCTTGGGTGGTAATGATTCTGCTAAAGTTGGAGAAGTAACTGAGGCACCACGTAAAGCTCCAGCACTGACTAATATATTTTTGATATTTTCGTTCAGATCCTGGTTCCAGATCTCTACTATGTCCAATGCTGTTGATCCGTCGAAGTTCTTGGCATTTAAATCAATCTTACAACGTAATAACAATTTAACTATCTGTGCAGAAATGCAAGGAATAAATTAATGCATAACAAAATTACTACATTTTAACTTTATTGATAATATATATATATATATATATATATATATTTGGTCTAACAGATAGGGCGTTAGATTTTCTATCTAGAATATGGAACGATTTTAATCTATCGTCTCATCTTTTTACAAGATCTTTGAGCCAATTGTGTCTGTTAACCTCAAACTTTCTTGATATTCCACCAGTATATTTTTAGGAATTTATATATTTATTTATATAAGCTGTCTATACCATGACTATATATTTAATCAAGGGAATTATTAATTATTAAATTTAATTAATATCTTAAAAGCTGGGTATGTATGCATATCCAATATTGTGCGATGTGCCTCGTGATGATACACAAGTTATATGCATCAAATGATAAAAAAAAAAATGCTTTATGTTAATTAAGATATCTTAAGCTCTTAGATTAAATTTTTATTTGGGATTCTACAAAATTTCCATGGTCTAGTCAAATCATATATCGCCAATCAACTGTTTAAACGTGTTTGTGAGGATGTAAAAAGATAATGTTGATATAATTACGATTGAATGAAATACCTGTCCTTTGAAAATAAAAAGAATAATATATACTGCATTATTTGAAATGACATCAAGAAGGCCAATGTCATTTCTGTACAAACTTTGATAAATTATTTTTTCTTTGACTTTCAATAAACCCATGGATGTTGAATTCAACTAACATGATACAGAGAAACATATGCCCAAAAAAAAGAGGGGAGAATTATCTTACGCATTTTTCATATAGTTTTAAGCTAAGCAACTAGCAAGAGCCATTATCCGAATCCACTTATCCCCCACCTTCTCCCTCTCATCTGGATACATCTTCCCCTCTCCCTCCCCAAATTTTTACCCGGTCCCACAATAACATTATCCGAATCCTATCCCCTCTAGCCTAGAACTACATGCTTATCCCAAGCCTCAAGTCCAGTGACTGGCCCACAGCGTGTTCTAGAATCCAGAACAAGGTGCGGATATATTTGAATTATGATAAAAATTTCTCTAGCTAAGTATGGTGGTTTCTTGGCTGATTGAGTTTGGACTTCTTTCTACTTTATCTACTTTTGCAAAAGAAAAAAGAAGGTCTAGAACAACTATATACAGAAAAGTAGAGGTTACCTCTGGGTCTGGATCATTTAATCCAACTAAAATGTGTAAAACGGTGTTGCCAGCCTCATCCTTCCAATTCAAGGTTGATTTTTGCAGATCCCCAGCATCTCTCTCGCAATTGCATTGCAGCCAGCGAACCAAAAAGTCAAAGACCTGAAACTGTCCACTTTTTACAGCAAGATGCAGAGCATTCTCACTTTGAATTGACACATCTCCAATAGATTCAGGGCAAGCTGATAAGAATTCAGCTAAAAGCCCGATTTCTCCAGCTTTACTCACCATATGAAAAGGTGTAAGGCCATGTTTACCTTTGACTCGGATAAGGTCTTTATTAATGTCTACGAAGCGATGCACCATTCTGTAATGCCTATTTTGTATAGCAAGGTGCATGGGGCTTGATCCTTGCTGATTTAGCTTCCAAGCAAATGAGGGCTTCAATCTCATAATCTCAGTGGCAAAACTGATTTTCCCAGCAGAAGCAGCAAGGTGCAAAGGAGTTTCAACAAATGGTATCTCGTCAATGCGATCTAAAGCGTAGGGATCCACCTCAATCTCTGCGTAGAGCCAGTCTGTTATTCCATCTCGAGCAGCTGCTTTCATGTTCTCATTCATTGTGATCAACAAAGAGACGAGGAAACTCAAAACAATGGTATAGATTTCATCAATAATTGAATGTTTCACTCTTTTATACACCCTTCTCACGTCAAGCATGTGGTGTTCCACTCATTCACATTGTCAACGATTCCACAATTTTTTTCTCCTGAAACTTCAAAATTTGTTGTAAAAATTCTATTGGGTTATCATTTATTTCCGTTTGACTTTGTTGTTTTATTTTATATATTTTTTTTCCTCAGAGATAAACTATGCAGATCTGGTGCAGCGGCCACTTGGGAATGGGTATGACCTAATACAAAATTATGTATTTATTATCCACAGTCGAATCGATTATTGTTTAGTCCCTCTTCTTGCCTTGTGATTCAATTTTTTATTTCCTTCTTACAGTGAGTCATCTTATTTTAATCCTTTTCCTTGAATTACTTGTGAATCAATTTTTTATTTCCTGCTTAATAATCAAAGAGAAGGTTAATAATTAATTTTCTTGCCTCCTTTCCCCTACTCTCATCGTATAGAAAAAAGACATTGATGAGTATATCAATCAACTTGGAAAAAAGGATTATTTTTTCTCTTTCAAATTCTGCTGCATCTCTCATACTTGACCCTGTGATCATTTTGATGTGCATTGTTATTAAGCCAAAAGTTTATGATATTATGAAGTCTTTTATCATTGTTCTTCCGCATACTAGTAATATACGAGTCAAAAATGTCTGATTTCAAAACTGTCAAGCACAAGGACTCAAGCTTCAAACATCCCTTGTTCACTACAAAAAAAAAATTGGATTTCAATGAAATTTTTCTGTTGAAATTTCGAATTCCAACAAAAATTCTAATGAAATTTGGGTCATTGGAAAAATTGCTGTTGAAATTGCAAAAGCAATACCTAAATTTAGTCTCACAAGAAGCATTAGCAACAAACAAATACAGAACTGAGCTACCACTCTTAAGCCTTATGATATTAAAATTGCAGCAATACCTAAAGAGGAAGGTAGCCTTTGAGTTTTGCATGCAATTTCACCTTCGATAAACTTGGTGTGGCATGCAAAATGGCAACTGTTAAGTGAAATTTAAATCCACTTTATAGATATTTTTACCTTAATATTGTTTAGGCTTTTAGAGGAATTTAATATTTAAATAAGGTGATTTGGTTATTTGTGTAGGTTTAATGAAATTATGAAGTTTGTGGTTCAAAAGATGGAAAAGTGTCAAGATTTGTGCATGGAAGACAGAGAGGAGCACCCTAGCTCCAGCAACGTGGCACCCCAGCCCTTCTTTTCGGACCTCATGCCATCCTCCTTCCAAGGCGCCCCAACTCCCTCAAACTTCCCTCTTGCACAGGGGCAAAGCACCCCTGCGCCTCCATACAAGGGCCCAGTGCGACCTTTTATTTTCCATTGACATAATGTTGTTTCCTTTTTGAAGTAGGACTCTTGGTAATTAGTATATATAGACACTTTTAGGATTTGAAAACTCTCTTCTACTTGCACCTTTTTGGAAAGGAAGCAAAGGCAAAAAGCAAGGGTTAGTGACAGAAAGTCTAAACTTTAATATTGAGTTTTAATCTTTTCTACTTTTAATCATGTCTAGAATTTATTCTGATTTGCTTTATTTTCCAGTAATGAACTAAACTCCTTTCTAGAGCTATGATGTAGCCTAACTAGGAAGATTTATGATTTCTTAATGATTTAATTCAATAATTTTTTATGTTAAGAGTAAAACACTATTTTGGTCCTTGAAAAATTTGAGATTAAATAAAATCGTCCCTGAAAAATAGAAAACAACAAAATAATCCTCCAAAGATGCAACATCCATAACAAAATGATCCTCCGTTAGTGTAGTCCGTTTGCAGGTGACGGAAGTGCTGACGTGTCACCGTTAAATGCTTATTTGGCCTGTTAGTGACTGACGTAGCACACTAAAATGGTCCTTCTTCATTTCTTCCCCATTTCCCCATTTCCCCTCCCATTCACTCACACCCCTTCTTCACCTTCCTCCATTTTCACTTCTCAAGCTCCCACCCAAGCACCACCGCCGGCTACCCCTTGCTCTGCCCAAACCCCTCCATTTTCACCACCACGCACCACCCCTCTCTTCCCCTCTCCTTTTCGCCCCTCTCTCTCCAAGACCCAATATAGTTGATGAAAAAATGCATATTGTGCAGGAAAAAAATGCATATTGCTAAAATAATGGTAAAGGAAATTGTGCAGGTACACATGTATTAATCTAACTTTTCCTTGGGGATTAATTGCTTCTTGCTTTAAAATTTTCATGTGTATAACTCGGTATAATTGAAATAGAGAGATGTTACTAGCATGTTAGACAAAAATGCTTTACATAACAAAGAAACTGGTATATATACTGCCACTGGCAACGCCTTCAATTGTTAACAGAAGAAAATTTATGCAACATGACGATCATAAGTAGCAGATATAAACAAATCCATTAAACCTAATAACAATTCTTTTTACATTTCTGCTAGGATGGTTTACCATTAAAAAAGACAGTCCATCTACAGAGAACCACTTAATTTGACTCATTTAAGACGAGCTTTGGAAGATCTTGTTTTCACCTTCCATAATGGAAAATCAGTGGAATTAGCTTTCTTATATCAATGTCTTTTTCATCAACTATATTGGGTCTTGGAGAGAGAGGGGTGGTGCGTGGTGGTGAAAATGGAGGGGTTTTGGCGGAGCAAGGGGTGGCCGGCGGTGGTGCTTGGGTGGGAGCTTGAGAAGTGAAAATGGAGAAAGGTGAAGAAGGGGTGTGCGTGAATGAGAGGGGAAATGGGGAAATGGGGAAATGGGGAAGAAATGAAGAATGACCATTTTAGTGCGCCACGTCAGTCACTAACAGGCCAAATAAGTATTTAACGGTGACACGTCAGCACTTCCGTCACCTGTAAACAGACTACACTAACGGAGGGCCATTTTGTCATGGATGTTGCATCTTTAGAGGACCATTTTGTTGTTTAATCTCAAATCTTTCAAGGACCAAAATTGTGTTTTACTCTTATGTTAATTATCATCTTCTTCTCGGTACTTTATGCTTCTAATTAACTGGCCATCAATTAGTTCATTTGATAATTGCAATGAAACTATAAGATAATTTGTAATTCATGATCATAGAGATTTAGATCATAAATTTCATAAGAGATAGGAATATACCCATAGGTTTATGTAGCTATTCAAAGGAATTATAGAACTTAATGAATTCTTAAGTATTTTTAATTCACATAGGAATATAGTAAATTGATACTTAGTATTATTTTTGTTTGACCTTGGGAAAGGCTAATGGATAATTTAGGATTATTGGCTAGTAATTAATAAGATAGTTCTTGGTTAATGAAGTATGAATAATAAATCGGATTAGCTATGATGAAATCATAAGCCCTAGATTCTTCCCATCCATCCTTTTTACCTATTTTAATATTTTTGCCTTTAAATTATTGCTTGATTTTAAATCTTGATTTGTCTAGATAAAATTAGAATACACTCAATTTTAGTACTTATTAGTCACAATCTTCGTGAAATGATACTCTACTCTCATTTTATTACTTGAAAAGGATAAGGTACACTTGTGTTAGAGTTTTACACAATAGCAACTTGTCATAAGAAATACTTCCATGTATGTGTGAAGAAATATTCCAGATTTTCATTGTAGTTAGGACTTGACACGATCACATAGGGATATTGCAGTCATCTATAAAATTTCCACCAGTCCAAAACTTAAATGGATAAGAAGGAACTCAAAAGGAAAAACAGTTAATGAATACTTCTTCCTTAACATCCCATAATTGAGTTTTGCAGAAAATCTACACTGATGAAAGTAAACTAAATGTACCATATTATCACAGTTCCTACCTCCTTGCTATTGAAATCAGTATCAACATCACAGAGTTGTAATACTAATAGATTTGTAAAAAATTACCCTTACGCCCAAAAAATTCATAATCACCAAGGATTAAGTAGTGAATATTGGTTGACAGTAAATGATTTATAATTAACTCACAACTTTGAGTTAATCATGTTGACAATTTAGCCAAAGGAGCTTGATGGCATCACGCACACATCAACTTGTTTCCCACAATAATAAAAATTGTTCAACCACCAGGGGAATGCATTCCTTGCAATTGGCTCATTGTATTACTACCACTACAATGTTAAACAACGAAAGGTACTAGCCATACATTTTACTAGGATCTAATATCTTAAAGAGGCAACTAATGCCTAGAAAAAATGCAGCATGTCCAGCAATGCAGTTATGGTAATCTACCAATCATTGCTGCTGGAGAGAGAATAAAAACCATTGTTTCAGAAGCAAGAATTTGATAGCATGGGATGGATGCAGTGGCCCATAGGCTTGATTCATACTTGAATTAATACATTATACCATGAAAATTCATTTAAGGGAACACATAGCAACCATTGTAACTAAAACAACACGTATTTTAATTAATCATTACTATTGCTAACACACAAGAATGGTGATATATAGAGCAATCAAATCTAATATATCTATCTGTTAAGCATGAGTGAGGTAATGAACTTATGATATGCTATCAACTTGAATTTATTGACAATTGCAAACTAAGCTCTAAAATCAAAAGAAACAAACACAACCATTTCATGACTAAAATTGTGATATACCATTGGAAATTTGTATTAAAAATTCAACCAAACCATGAATATCTCAGTAAGCTTAAAAGAAAACTGTTGATTGAGAACAAAAACTCTAATTAATTAGAAGCAGCAAACCAATGCGGTGAAAACCACAGCACAACCGTTCTCCTTAATCTTCTTCTCAGCAATTTTTGACACGCTTGGCCTTCACCACAACAAGCTGGTTCTCCAACAAAACTCTCAAAACCTTAAAGTACCCAAATTGTGTCACATCGATCACTGGAACCTTGTCCAAAGAAGCATTTCCTTCACCTCTGGTGGAACCATGGACCAAAGTTTGTCGATGTTGACGATTAGGTAGAAGAACTTGTTCTGTAGCTTGTGGAATGCCTGACACCACCAAAGTTCAACGCTTGCAGAAAATGGAGAAGGTGTTTTGTTGGTAAAAGAAAATAGAGGAAATGAAATGGGAAAGAGGAAGAGAGGAGAAAATATTTTGGAGGATTCCAACAGTATATTCTGTTGGAAACTGTTAAAAATTAAAAAAAAAAAAAATTCTTTCACTTAAATAATGAGTTTTGGTTGAAAAAAAATATATGTACCATTGGAATTTTATAAAAAAAAATCCTACATTTATTTTTGAATATTCCAACGGTAATTCTTACGGAAAATTCCAATGATAATGAAATTCTATTGGAATTTTCAAAAGATGTCTTCCGTTAGAATTACCGTTAAATTTTAAAAAAAAAAAAATTGATGATATTTTGTTCCGTTGAAAAATAAAGATTTTTTTGCAGTGGATATAGTAATCAATAGTAAAAAATTTAGTTGGAAAAACACTTGAATTTATGCATGAAGTGCAAAAGAATTAGTTGTATCTAACAATACTGGCAAGGAAACATTGGACATCACTGGAGGAGCAAAGTTTACGAGGATATATATAATATGCCTAGCTTTAGCACCACGAAGCGCCTTGATAAGGATTCGTACCTGGGGAAAAAATTCAATTTCATATTATTTATGTTAGAAATCAAGCAAACACTATTAGTTTGCAGTTGCACTAAATGCCCATGTACAATATCTTCCCCATTGCAATTCAAAGCCATTCGACGAGCACCTCTTGCAAGGAGGATCTCAAATAAAACAACATCATTGCCAGAGTCAAGGGAAAGCATCATAATGTATACAGTGCATCAAAACCAATTAAATCTTGCCTGACAGCATTTTAAATTGCCCCCACAACCAGCATAGTGCAATGGAGTGCTTCCAGCTCCCTTATCAAAGCACATCAGTGATTTTGAAAGAGGAAAACAACCTTAGAAGACAGTTAGCATATTAAACAAAAGGCATAACTATTAAATCCATAGATGTTCCATAATGAAATGTCATAGCTGACACATTTGCATTAAGATCAAGTAGCTAGGAGTTGTACGCAATCAAAATATCCATTCAAGGCAGCCATAAGCAGGGTAGTAATACCACCATCAGCTGCCTTATTTACAAACTTGGACAATGCACTGCACTGGAATAAAGTAAATAAATAGCAAGAGTATAGTATACAGAAATAACAATGTTGTACCACCTATGTTTAGCAAAATCAAGTGTTAAAACATTCTTAACAGCAAAGAAAACTATAGACAATCTCCAATCTTGATGTTATAATTTCTGCAGCAAAATTATCTACTCCAACATATAATTTACAAAATTCTTTCAAGAAATCAATTGGCAACATTATCAACTCTAGCAAGAGAACCTTTAGTTACATATTTTAACTAAAAATAGACACTACAAGAAAATAAGCATTTTCTCATGGACAAAATTCATGAAAAAACACATGAATTTTGGGGATCGAGAAAAACCAGCTTGACAAATCAAATTTTTACAGAATTTCTCATAAACTTACTTTTGGCATGAGAAATATTGAAAAAAAAAATCTCTCAAAATTTCTCACGGATTTTTGTCCATGAGAAATTCGTCAAGTTTTTCTCTTTTGCTGGTTTCTTATATCAATACTACAGAAATTAAAAAAAGGAAAAACAAAAATCCAAAGAAATGTTAACAAAAAATCATATATTATCACATTTAAAAAAACTTTACAGAGTTTGGTTTTAGATTTTACACATTTTATATCCAAAACAAAAACTAACTCTAAATTAATAAAATTCCCCAACCCTAGACTTAGAACAAAACAGAAAAATATCAACAAAATAAACAAATGTAGAGACAATTTTCTAGCTATTCTACATTTTCATTGATTTTTCCTAGGATCTAGTACAGAGTTGGCAGAATTGCCTTCACCATAGGCTACAATATGCTCCTAGTGCCTTTTCCCCAACATTCCTCATGGACTTGGTATCGAAGTATTGTCAAACACTTGTCCAGCATGAAAAAATTAGTCAGAGGAACACGTTTAACTGCTTGAAATGCCGTAGATCGAACATCACTATTTGAAACATTTTAGGAACAACACATAGTCACTCAAAGTATAAAACAGTGATAACTAATCATTTTGGCCATGCAAGTCAAATTTTGGCCACTTCCTCACTTTTCCATAGTCACTAAGGACAGTAACAAGAATTTGAAAGCTTAAATTTGCTCTATAAACCACATAAATATGTTGCAAGGAAGATATTAGAATCATTTCATTTTTGAGAATGATAAGAGCAGCTTCAGTAACTACAAAAGGAGCATATCCATCCAAGAAACTCATACATAAAGAAAAATCACAAATATCTATCCAAAAAATCACAAGAAAATATATAGAAAACTAAAATAATCATATCATACATTAAAAGTCCTAAAAAAATTCAAGTAAAAAAAATTTACATCATCCCTATTTCCTAGTCTAAAATTTCATAATCCATCAAAAAAATACCAAAAAATCATAAAATAACCTCCAACCACCCGTACAACAAAACCCATAAATAAATTTAATAAAATAAAATCTACACATTGTCAATTTAGGCATCCCAATTTTGAATTCAACATAAACCCTAACCTAAACAACTAATCATGCCCCCAATTCATAATTATGTAATTTAACTACTTCTACATATCATTATAACCTAAATCCAAAAATTAAAAGAAAATAACCCAAATCCAAATGAAAAGGAAGATTTGGGTATTCAAACACTTATCTCAAGAAGGAAGGATTAGCTCCAAGCTTTGTAACACCGTAAAAGCTTACAATGCCGCCAAAAACTGAAGGGAGTCGCTGAAAATGGGAGGGAACCATTGCAAAGCAAAGCTTGGAATGAGAAGGGAAGAGAGAATAGTGAAAAATGGTGAAAAACTTGGTGAAATGAGAAGAGGAAAGGGGGCTCGGATGATTATAACATTACAAATTTCTCATGGACTTTCTCACAGATAACGAGCTTCAAGAAATTTTAAAACCCAAATTTTAACTTTAGTGAAACAGTGCGTTTTGTTTCTCACAGAATTCTCATGGAAAAATTCATATTTCTCATGGACTTTCTCACATAAAAAATTTTCATGAGAAATTCAATTTTCTCATGGAATTTTCTCATGAAAATATTTTTCATCAAAAATTCCGTGAGAAATTCCTATTGAATGCTAATCCGATATAATTCTTTGAGAATTTCTTACAAAATTTCGTTTCGTGATAAATTTTCATGGAAAATCAAGTATTTTTTGTAGTGAGAGAAAAACTCATATATAAAGAAAAATCCATCCAAAAAATCACAGAAAGTTATAAAACTAAACTAATCACATCATACATTAAAAGCCCTAAAAAATTTTACATCATCTATATTTTCTATTTTTAAATTCTGACATAATTACCCTAAGAGTACATAACTTTCATATTCCATAAAAAAAAATCCAAAAATCATAAAACAACCTCAAACCACCCATATATCAAAACCCCTAAACAAATAACAAAATAAAATCCACACATTGTCAGTTTGTTCATCCCATTTGTGGATTCAATATAAACCCTAACCTAAACAACTAACCATATGCATCCAATTTGAAATTGTGCAATTTAACTACTTCTACATACTATTATAACTTCAATCCACCAATTAAAACAAAATAATTACAACAAAATAACCCAAATCAAAGTGAAAAGGAATACATGAGGATTTGGATTTGGGGTAATTGAAACACTTACAAAAGGAATGAGAGCTCAAGCCACACACCCTATCACGCCAGATATGGGAGCATGCTGCCAGAAAGCCATCGGAAATGGAAGCTTGGAGGTAGGAATGTAAACCAAAGCAGCTAAACCGACCGAATTGAACTGGACCAAAGGAAAACTGAACCAAACCGAAGGGGTCGGTCTGCTTTTAGGTTTTTATTTTTAGAAAACCGAACTGTCTGTATATATATATATACGTAATTTTATTATATAATGTAATTATAAACTTTCTAAAACTACGTCATTTTGGTTGAACCCTAAATCCCTTAGCCCCTCTCTTTCTCCCTCTCCATTCTCTGCCTTTCTACTTGTTGGTCTGAATCAGTAAATTCAAATGGTCTCTACTGCTCTGCTCTATGCTCTAGCTCTCCCCTCCCTCTCGCAAGTCCCTTTTGGATTTCTCCGTCTCTGCCTTTACTCGGTGGTTGTGATCTTCAGCCTTCAAAGTTTCTGGTCTTCAGTCTTCACTCTTTGATGGAAGCCCCAAAATTTTTCCTCAACCATTCGCAAGTCATAACAATGGGAGAGCAAATTGGGACTCTTGAGGCAAAGGAACAGGCAAGAAATCCTGATTTATCTTTCTTGATCTGCTCCATTTTCTCCTTGCTTTCGTCTATGTTTCTATTTCTCTTGCTATAACTTTGTCTCCATCTCTCTATATCGTTCTCTTTCCCCCTTCTTAGGCCTCTGTATGGTGGTATTTTATTTTATTTTTTTGTTCTCTTTGTGCTTTCTTAGCTACTAAATTAAGGATGAATTCATTTCTAATTGATTGTAGATTTTGATCTGGGGAATTTTGTTTTTTTATTGGTTGGGCAGCATTTTTTTTTTTTAATGAATTTGTGGTGCTGTAATGCTGTTGTGTGGCCCCTGTGTGTTTCCCATTTATGGCTGCTTAGGAGTGTTCAGCTCTTGGTTCTGTTTCAACCAATGTTTTAAAAATCGGATCAATAAGTGAACCGTTTTAGAGGATGAGCACTGGTTTAACCAGTTGGACCAAATGGTCGGACTGGTGACATCATAAATATAATTTTTATATAACTATAATATTTAATGTGCCTATTGTATATTTTAAGTTATAATAAATATATTTGAGTAAAACCCCTTTTTGGTCCCTGAAAAATACATCCACTGACAAATTGGTCCTCCAAAAATGTTCGGTGACAAATTAGTCCTCGAATTATTGTTTTCGCTGACAAATTAGTCCTCGAATTATATTCGCTGACAATTTAGTCCTCGATTTTGAGGACTAATTTGTCGTACGGAACCATAATTCGAGGACTAAATTGTCAGCGAATATAATTCGAGGACTAATTTGTCAGCGAAAACAATAATTCGAGGACTAATTTGTCACCGAACATTTTTGGGGGACTAACTTGTCTATCGTTGAATTTTTCAGGGACCAAAAAGGGGTTTTACTCAATATATTTTTATTCAAATTTGTTAATAAAATTAAAGTTGGCCTAGTGGCAAATGTCTTTTCTTTCTCTTGGAAGAAGGGTTTGAATCCTCTTATGGAAAATATTTATCCATTATACAATCTAAATGTGAATAAGTAAATTATAATGCAAATTTATTCACAAAAGAAGCATTGGTTTGATGGTCCAAGCCTCTTTTCCCCTTCCTAAGAAGGCGGTTCAAATCCTTTGGTGGAGTTTTCATATTTTATTCAAAACAATGCAATTTTGAAAAAAAAAATTAGTGAACTGTCTAGTTATGTAAAACCGGACCTATTTACTCTGGTTTTCACCGGTTTAACTGCTCTAGCAGTTTAATTCCCTTAATCGAACTGAAGTCCAAACCATGCACTGGTTGAACCTGTTGAACTACCCGGTTTGATCCAGTTTTTAAAACATTGGTTTCAACTGTGATACAGTGATAGTGCCAGAACAGCTCCAAACTCTCTTTTTTTCATTTTTACCCCACCCACTACTCTCCCTTGCTCATGCTAAAGCTGAGATTAAACACATACTCATGCTTAATTGCGATTTTCAACTCATTTTTGTCAAAATAAAACAGTTGGTTCTCTTATTTTTCAAATAGAATGACTTGGTCTTTTTTATTTTTTAAAAGTTGGAACCCTTGCCTTGAGCCATAGCTGTTGTGTAATCCATTACTTCTCTGTTACTCTTGCAATGAACCAACCAATGGTGTTAAAAGGCCATACTAGAAGGTGATCACGTGACTCTAGTGTGATGAGCATCACGTGATGAGGCATTGACATTTTCTGGTACCTTTTCAACTTTTTCAGAGATGGATAAAGATGATGAGTCTTTTACGAGCAAGAGCAGGTTTTTCTTTTTCTTTTTCTTCCCTTAAATTTGCCATAAAATTCAGTGGGTGTTTTATGTCGAAGCAGTCATTTAAAGTTTTAACTATCAGATTCAAAAGGGTTCAAGTTCAACTTGGATAGGGAATAATATGCTGGACTGGGATTGGGAGGTTTGATTTGGTGACAAAACCGATTAAACCGACCAAGCTGAACCAAGTTTGATCGGTTTGATTTGGTTTCAAAAAAAAAATAATCAAGAAACTGAACCATACCAATCAAGCGGTGGTTTGGGGTGTAAATCAGACTGAACCGGACCGATGACACCCCTTCTTGGAGGGATAGGGGAAGAGAGAAGAGTGACTTTGGTGGAGAAGAAGTGAAAATTCGGAGGGAAAGAAGGAAAACTCATATAGGTATCAAATTCAAATTCCAATGGAATATACTATTGAAATTTGAAAAAAAAAAAAATTAAACACAAAAATAAAAAATTAATTTTTAAAAATCCCCTAGCCCTTAGAAAAGAATTCTAACAATATTCCATTGGAATTTTTTTAAAGTGTATACCGTCAGAATTTTGTTCTGTTGGGAATTTTTTATTGAAAAATACTGATTTTCTTGCTGTGTATATTTATGGAAAGAAAGAATGATAGATGCCTTAATGCTATACGAAACATTTTTATGATCATATTATCAACTAGAAAGCAGATTTATTTGCGGCCTGGAAAAGGCTAAATAGTTTCAAGATAGAGTATATAAGGCATAGATAGACAGTAGTATTTTTCTTAGTTTTAGGCACGTAAGTAAGATCTGGCAATACGACCATTTGCTCCATTTGGGTAAAATTGACCAGGGACATGTTCATCACCCCCATATATTACCCTCAGTATCTCCTCTGGAGTCCTTGCATATGCAGTTGAATTTTCGTCACCCACGATGACATTGCCTTCAACTCTTCCCTCAGCACCCTGAGATCTAGGGACCACAAGCCCCTCATTTTTCACACCTGCATTTCCTAGCCTATTCCCGAGATCTGAAATGCGATTTGCAAAATCTGCCACAGTGAGTGCATATGGTAGCACTATCACCGCGCGACGCTCATATAGTAGTGCGCGGATAACCGCATCTTGGCCTGCCTTTACCCCCAGAAGACCTGCAACAAGCTGTACATAAACACAAGCACACGATTTGAATCAGATAACTTTCGGCGTGTCACTCTTTTATGTAAGATGCTCTTGTATCTTGTAAGCTTATAATGCATGGGAATTCAAAATTTTCACATTATATATTTTTAAATTTTTTTCATTGGTAGCTACATAAAAAGAGTAATCTATTGCTTTCCAAAATCCCTCAAAATTTCATCTCATCCTTTCCAAAATGAAATGTGAATTTGCAACTTCTATGATGAAGTGTATGCCCGTTACTAAATCATTGAGATGTCCCTGTAATTTTTCATTGCATGTCATATCAAACATAAGCATATTTAATTCTTAGTATTTAATATTTGATACTAGGTTATCTCATATACAATGTGAAAATACAGATGTGCCCCTTAATGATTTGAGGGGTTTCTCAAATTTAGTTGCGTTTTGAGGTTTACCGCCCTGCTGGTGGCACTTTGCAGCTTTGGATTGGCTCCAACATACCCAGTGAGGGCAATATAAGGGAGCACGTAAGATGCAATCCCAAAATTGATGGAGTTGGCATAGGGATCGAAAGGAGGCGTCAGAGGTCGTCCAAAAGCACTGTCCATGATTTTGGCAAATACTCCTCTGCTTATATTTAGTAATGGCCTGGGGAACCCCCCCAACTTCGCCTCTTATGGCCCTGCAATGAGGATGAAATCTCTTAAAATTAAAGCCAACTCTTTTCTTTCAATGGTGTTATTTTTTTCATAAAAAATGATATATGCAATTTGTTTCATAACCTTCAAAATCAGAAAGAGTTAAGACACTAAATATGACCAACTAGTGAAGTGTTTGAATAGTTTGCGTTTTAAATTCCATATCATCATGCCAAAAAAACTTTAAAAAATTTGAANAAAAAAAAAAAAAAAAAAAAAACTGTAATTGTAGAGTGCGAGAACCTCAAATGTCCAACTTCCTCATAAGCAAACTGCAAGATGACATCCTGGGTGAGAGCGTCTAGATTGGCCCTTTGGGCACCTATGGGTGAGGGCCCTCCAGCGACTAATTCAGGAGCTACTGTATCCAGCCCCCTACCCAAAGCCCCGAATAAGTAGAATTCAGCTTCCAAGTATTCTAAATTCAGAAAGAATTGCACCAGATCCGTATCAGATTGTGCGATAACTTGAGAAGAATAAGAATGGGGAAAGGAAAGGAGGATGAGAAAGGTTAGGGAAACAACAATGGAGGCAGAACTAGTAGTGACGGGAGTGTGAATTGCCATTTTTTGAGCTCTTTTTCTGGGTTATGTGTTTATGTCACTATGGCATGATTCACGTATATATATATATATAATCTTTGGTTCATGCAGCTGCATGAAGCAATGAACGTGGCAAGAGGACATAGATGAGTTGAATATAGAATTGCTACATGAGCATGGCCTAGTGTACTACTTCAAGAGTACACAAGAATTTCTACAATCCTAACAGCTCGAGTTAGGCAGCTAGTTAGGCACCTACTAATGTGGAGGGAAATGAAAGAGTAAAAAGACTCTGCAAAAAACGACTTTCATTTGTGCAGTGAAATTTAGACTTTGGTAGTCTGGATCATTTAATGAGACATAGCCACATAGAGTTGCGCGCACTAAAACTCTCTCGAGTTCTGTGGACAGGTTTATGCACGCAACGTACATGGATCAATAGTAGAGTGGTTTAGCTAGGAGCTTCATTTAATGAGGCAAACTTCTTGTTCCAACTAGCAAGAAATCTAGTTCAGTCCCATTAAATGTTTTTTCTTCTTTTTTTTTTCTAATTCTGATTTTATTTCCATGATTGCTCAACTTTTTTATGCTATAATGGAATAATTACAAATTTTATTACAAAATAAATACTTTTCGGGTATCAGAATGAAAATTTTCTCGTGAGAGGGAAAAAAAAAAAAAAAAACCTTAACAAAAATTCTCCTTTTTACTTCCCCTTATCGCAGAGAAGTATTTGAAAGAAAAATAGATGGCAAGCCTTTAAATCTTTGAATTATTTTCCATCTTCTTAGCATAAAAGAAAAATAAAACTCTTATTCCATCTTTGGTTTGTGGATTTTACGGATTGGGAAAAAGGTTCGCAAAAGAATTTTGATACTATAACAGAGGAGCAGAAATCATAGTAAGTTAAAACATATATAATACTTGTATGATACCTGTAAGTCTATAATTTTGAATAAAATTTCCGTTTGATTTATCAAAATTAAGGAATCAATAAAATACATGTTTAATTGAAAGCTTTCCTAAAATAACATATAAAATGTTCCATGCATACTATTTTAAAGAATAAAAAAAACTCTTTCTTGGTTTAATGAATTTTTTTTCTTTACATTTTATTTTTACCTAGTATATAGATAGACTTTTATATGCTCTTCTTTATAGTTATAGTTAATGTGAATATAACTTTGACCTTAACTCTGATTTTTGTTATACTATTATTATAACATTTTTTGTAATCAAAATTAATAAAAATTAATAATTTTTGTGAATATTAAGTATGTTGAGATATGATTCATATGTAAAAATTATTTCAATATTAAGTATTTTGTCTTATCAAAAAAATGTTTTGATTAAAAAATAAAAGAGATTTCTTAGATACTTTTAGTATTTATGTGGAATGTCATATCAAATGAGAATAACCATGTGTGAATGACATGTGTACAAGTCAATTATTTTTAAGTTTTCTTGAAAAAATAAGATAAATTATATTTATATTTAATAAAATATAAAAATTACGTATGTTTGTCATGTCAATGTAATATAAGGAATACTCATACGGTATCATAGAATATTTGAAAAATAAATTTTGGTTTTAGTTTTAGTCAATAAAATATACTATAATACTCATGATAATATAATAAAAATTACTATATAGAACTCATATTTTATAGCTTTAAATGTATAGCAAATCCCTATAGTTTGGACGAATTTTGAATTAAGTCCCTATAGTTTTTTTCCTCTTTTGGGGTCCTTATAATTTGAACTTTTTTAATTGGATCCTTATTGTTATCCCAAATTATAAATTTGTTAGTTTAGTCCTTACATGGCAAATAATTTGTCTATGTAGCAATAAAAGAAATTGATTTGGTGCCAAAGTGGCACAAAAATTGTCACCTCATCATCTTTCATCTTCTTCCCTTCTCTCTCTACTTTGGTAATTTGTGTATCACTTTGGCATCACATCAACTTCTTTTATTATCACATAAACAAATTGTTTGATATGTGAGCACTAAACTAATGAATTTATAATTTGAGGTAACAACAGTGACCTAATTAAAAAAAATAAAACTATAAGGACCCCAAAAGAAAAAAAAAAATTATAGGGACCTAATTCAAAATTCGTTCAAACTATAGGGATCTACAGTACATTTAAACCTATTTTATATAACGAACTTTTCATTATAAAATATAATATATTCGTATATACGTATATGTATTAGATCCGTATTATAAACTGCATGCTTGACTGTTTCTTTAATAAAAAATTTATATTATACTCATACGTATATTTCAATGTTTAATTTCAACATTTGTAGACTATTTACTTTGCACTTTTTTTTTGGTACATGCTTTACCCTTTATTAATACCTACTAAAAGTATAATTGATAGTTTATAATTTAATCATATACCTTTTACCCATTTTCAGAAGTTATGAATTTATCGTCCTCCCCTCCTTATAAGGGCATTCTATATTGAATCAAGGTTGTCAAACTTGTGAGTTTATCTAAACTCGTCGAGGTCCTGTAAACTCGACTCATAAAACACAACTTGTAAACTCGTCCAAGTTTACTAAAAAGTAAAAATTAGTAGCAAATACACTACCTATTGCATATAAACTTATTAATTTACATAGAGAATACTCTAGAGACATACACACAATTCTATCTTCACAAAGATTGATGTCATAATTTTACCTCCATGTGTATTTCTCAGAACTAGAATCTTTCACAAGAAAAGATTAAACCCTCAAATATTATATTTCATCTATATTAATAAGCGTGAAACAAAAAATTAACTTACAAAGAATGAAGACTATAGTTTCCTTGACTTATTCATCTTCTTTTATGCTTCAACGTGCTAGTGTTATTGCCTAAATTCTTCATGGCACTGAGGTGAACCAGGATGCAGAGAGGAGAGAAGAAGAAGAAGAAGAAGAAGAAGATAGGGATTCTTAGAAGATAGTTGAAGATGAAGAGCAATTACAAATGTTTTGTATTGGATCACCAAAACTACATCATTTTACCCATTTTTTTTTTAGCTAATTTGTGTTTCATTAGATGGGCTTCAGTGGCCCAGTCACAAGCCGACTGAAAAAACACTTAATTAAAAATAGCCCATCTCATGGCTATGATTGAACTTTTATATGAGTTTACACCGAGTTTATGCGAGTTTACGAATTTACACTGAGTTCACTCCGAGTTCATAGGAGAGGCAAGTTTACCATAAGTTAGCAAGGTTTTACCTATAAAAATGTAAACTCGTGAGTTTGACAACCATGGACTAAATCAAGGAGAGAAGGGCAGACCCACGTTGTAGAATATAGAGTAGGGGTAGGGCAAAAAACTTTTTTTTGTACTATTAGATATTGAAGCTAGCCTCTATATTAAGCTTCCTCTTCTTTTTTTAATGAGAGATGATGTTGGTGTTAGAAAATTTGAGCTAACAAAATTTAAGGGAATTTAGTTAAAACTTAATGAGTGTAATTAAATTAAGCATATGACCAAAAAAAATAAGGCTTAATTGTAATTTTAGTCCCTGTATTTTAACGACTTAAACTTTTTGGTCCCCCTTCTTTAAAAATGAACTATTGAGTCCCTCTATATTCATAAAATGTATAATTTTGGTCCTTTTGTCTTTAAGTCAAAATCCTTAGGTTTATTTTAAGGTGTAAAGTTTTCTGATTCATAATCTCACCATCCAAATTGAAGAGTTGTGTCTTGTGAACCTCCCCACTAAAATTTAGCTTGATCTAATGGTGAATGAGTCTAGATTTTTGTTTAGATGAAAATTTATGATTTTGGCATTTTGGGCTGAGTCCCATAGTTATATCAAGCTGAAATTGAGTGGGGATGTTCACAAGATGTAGCTCTTTAATCTGAACAGTGAGATTATAAATCAGAGAACTTTACACATTGAAATAAACCTAAGAATTTTGACTTAAAGACAAAAGGACCAAAATTGCACATTTTATGAATATAGAGGAACTCAATAGTTCATTTTTAAAGAAAATGAACCAAAAAGTTCAAATTGTTAAAATAGATGAACTAAAATTGCAATTAAGCCAAAAAAAATAAATTGGGACATTGATTCTCAAGGGAAAAAATTTGAAGCAAAAATTGATTTAATTCATTAACCTGAAAAATGATATATTTCTCTAGTTATATAGTCATTATGTTAATATATAGGATTTCATTTTTATTTTTTTAGCCTGTAGGTAAATAGCGATTATATTTGTAATTAATTGAGAAGATTCAAACCAAGGAAGGGGGATGAAGAGACTAATCTTATAATTGAGAGCACACTTCATTAAACTAAAACTCTTCTTCATGTTGATATGTGTGATTATCATATGTAAATTATGTAATTATTATATTGATATATGTGGTTATAAACTTATAATGTTTAGTGTATGGTTATGATCGATCATGTTCAAATACAAATAGAGTAACCATATAGCTTGAAGATATTTTGATAATTTTGTAGGGTGAACAAACAATATGCCCTTCTATTTCAAACCAGAATTTTATTTTTCCAAAACAAAAAAGTATTTCTTTGGGCTAATATATCTAAGCCATACAAATAAAATATAAGCGAAGTTACAAGTTTGGATAAGTTTAATTAAATCTAAATATTGGTATAATACAAATTATAAAAATAATTAGTAGGTAAATAGTATTACTTTACTAATTATTCCCTCCCACAAAGTAGAAAGCTTCCTCTTCCTTTTTCTTAAGTTTTTAAGTAATGCTGATTTAATTTTCCAATACTCCAACGATTAGTTTCATCTGAATTCTTATGGTTCTATCACAACCTTTTACTTGTAAATTTAGATGGATCACATCTGTAATTATATAATGCCTGATTACACTTTGGGTTCTCTTGTTTTTTCATTCACGTCTGTGTACTTTACTTTACTTCAATTAGATTTTAAACTAACCAAAATTTTCAATTGGGTCCAAAAATTGATAGAACCATTATCTCTTTAACCAAAAAAAAAAAAAACACTGACATAGAATATATTATATTTATTAATATGACATGGAAATATGTGCAATGGTACCTGTATCAAACATGCTGACATGGCATGCCACGTGGTAACATGGTCCTAGCTTCAAAGTAGGAAACACCAAAATTAGTAGATGCCTACTAACAAACGATGATAAACATGATTTAAATTGAAGATTTTTCTTCAATCCAGCTTGCTCTTACAAATTGAGCCAACCCTTATTGATATTAAATCATTAATTTTGATAGGCATTTGAAGTCATTGTTGATAAATAACTTAGCTAGTAATGCCTCGGCCTCTTCTTTCATCAAAGTGTTACCATAATTTAAGTCATTTGAATTTTCTAAAGTGAGATTTGAGCTTTAGAAAGTAAAATGTAGGAGAATAACATTTAATAGGAAAAAAGTACTCTATTGATTCTTCTATTGTCTAAGTCCTCTTTACTTTCTTTTTCTCTTTTTGTTTTTTGGGCAGTTTGGCTACGACTTTTAATTCGAGCATAGAACTTACAAGTCTTGAGGACGAATTCAGTATCATTGAGCTACAAATGTTTGGTAGTGTTATTTACTTTCTAAGTATACATCTACCACATCCCTACTTATTACATTAATTTGCATTAAATACATTTTATAATATATGGTCCAACATGTATTAATTAATTTGTGCTTAATTAACATTAAGTTTAGAAGGAGTTACGTGTACCTCATGGAAGCAGCGAAGGGGAGAAAATGGAATTGTAATCCTATTTTACTCAAGACTTCAATGGAAGTAATTTAGATCATAAATTGTAATTTTACTGAGAACTTAAGTTTTGACAGTTTTACAGGAGGAGGACTTTACGATAATATACCATGTTCCTACTATAATCTTAGAATTCAAAGGAAAATAACAATTCCCAAAATGCTTAAAAATATTAAAAAATAAATAAAGAGATCTTTAAGAAGGAAAATAGACTTATACTAAGGATTGCATTTTAAAATGATATTTTTTTTTTTTTGTGCAGCGCTTCATTACATTAAACAACTTCTACTCTTGTTCCCTGCAAAGTGATAATAGAAACATATAATCATATTTTGTTAACCTTTTCTAGTTAAAGAGGTTAACAACTTTTGTTTAGGCCTAATTCAATGACATGGCCGTGTGATGAACATTTGCATCATGAAAACTAGTGACATGGCTCTCCGCGCAGCCCAAGGTCGGAGAACCAATGACTCGGCCAGTTCTGGCTGGGTCGGACCAAAGATCTGATGACTCGGCTGATCCTATAATCGGCACATGCTCGAATAATCGATGACCCGGAACCCTATTGGTCCAAAATTACTTCAAATAGTTATGTAAAGCTAAAATATGCAGACTAGCCTAGTCAATTCAATATTATAAGAACCCATGAATTTGGGTCGGGTCTTGACCCATTTTAAAATTTGGGACAAGGCCCAAATGAGATGGTCAAAGCAATGTTTTAAAAACCGAATCGGTATGACAAAAAATGACTGGTTAGACCAGTTGAATCAAACTTTTTTCTAAACTCAAAGATTAACAAAAAATAAAACATGAAGGATGAAACACAAATCATTAAACTTAACTCATAAGTGAAAGTCTCAAATTTAAAAATTCAAATAACTAAAAATTAAAATATATAAAAATTTAATCTATATACACGTAATTTAAAATGGTGACTTATAACAAAATTAGATTATTTCAATAGTCAACATCTCTTACAAGTTCACATGCTCTTAACATAATCAAGTTCACAATTTTTAAAATAACAAAATTAGATAATCAGAACATATAAATAAATAACCAGATAATCATAACAAAAAAAAATAAAGACAAATATATAAATAACTAAGAAACCAATTAAATCGTGTATAATAGACTAAGAGAAAAAAAATGCAAGAATATGTGATGTCAAACTCACATAGCTGCATATGATTTTGTCTCCTCTTAGTGGAGTTAGTGACACACATGCATTAAATAATAACGAAAAATGAAGAAAAAAATGAAAAGATGAGGATAATAATAAAGCAATGGGTTAATGGTTAAAGTTTTAAGAAATTAGTGAAATGGCTTAAATTAAAACATGTGTACTCTGTATTATGTGTTATAATTTTTACATATTTAAATATTTAATATTAAATAAATCTATTAAATAGTTAATAAATAATTTTTGTGCAACAATAAATACAAGTCTTGAGTTGTCCTAATGATTTGAATTGTGAAATATTAATTTCTTAACTATTTTATTAATAAATATATTTATATGTGATATTATACTCAAAAATTGAGATGTTTTAGTGACAAAGAATGCTTGCTTTGAAGCAAATGTGAGAGGATCAAATTCTCTAATAAGTATTTCCCTTTCAATTTTACAGATTTTGCAAGTCGTCCTATTTTCACAAAACCAGACCGGTGCAACGATTCAGAGGTTTGAACCGAATCGTTTTTTTCACCAAGTTTCGGTCGAACCAGTTTGATCCAATTTTCAAAAATGTGGGTCAAAGACATGTCCAATGGGTCGACCTGACCCATGAACATGTTCAGGGCCAACAGTCATGGATATCAAATGGCTCTTCATCTTTTGGACTTTCAATACTGTGGTGCTTTTAGCATCTGTTGCCAGCTGCTGGAAGAGTGACATTGTTATTGACTTTTCCATTTGCGTAATTTGCACAGTTTTAGCAAACTTCATGAGAATGAGTAAAATTTTCTTCAATACAACGTGTTATCTATTTGACAAGTAAAATTGATAATAAAAAGAAATTTGGGCCTTAGCTCCCAAAGCCCACTAAAAGGACCAAGAAATGGTGAGGTTGAATTGACCAAAACCGCCAATCAACTTAGGCCGAACCAACAAAAATTGAAACCAAGTAAGCTTTTTTGGTTGTCAAGGTTGATGTCATCGGTTCAATTGGTTTTAGAGGTAAACATTTAAGAAACGAAACCGAATTAAACTCTACCTAAGCCAAATCCTAGGATTGGACTTAAAAAGAAAAAAAAAAAAAAAGAGAGAAAAACAAATAAAGTTGGGAATTCTCCCAAAAAGAAAAAACAAATGATAAGAAAAGCTAAAGAGACTAAGAGAGAATTATTTTTTTGTTACTCAAGTTGATAAAAAAAAATTATTTAGCTTTAAATATAAAAAAAAAATTCAATTTAGTTCCTTCAATATTAATAAGAAATATCAAATATATCTTATTAGTGTTATATAGTCATTTTATTTATATATATAATTATTTAATTTATTTTATATGTCAATTGAATAATTATATGATACCAAAAATTAATTATATATATATTAATAAAATAATGACATAATACTAAGAAATACTTTAAATATTTTATATAATATAAAAACTAAGTTATAATTTTATATGTAAAATTAAATATTTTTTAAATTTCTAATTTATTTCTTTCCTCTTTGGAGTCTTGGATACTGTGCATCATCTCATATTCTTATGGCTAGCTTTTCTCTAATTCTAAAAAAATCACATATTAGCTGGTTTTGTATGAATTCTGCACATAAACTCTTATTGAGAATAAATATTAAGAGAAACACGTGACAACCCTATCTATCCTAGACCCATAATTATCTATTCCTTCCTATGAACATTAAAATGTAATCAAGTTTTCACAAAGTATGAAAGTCTTTTTAAGTTTAATATCATCCAAAAAAAAGAGGTGCTGCTTGATTCTATTGGTTTAATCATGTTATACGGAGATTTGGAAGGTGCGTAGTTGTTCTTTCTTTTCCTTTTTTTCTTTTTTCTATTCTTTATAAGATTGAGAATGGAATGTCAAACAGTAAAACTTTTTTATTGTCCTGATTCAATCCAATAGTTAGGTGAAAGTCTATGAATGATTTTATATTTAACATGCCACCACACACGAAAGTCCTTTGAATAATTTGATGAATGAACAAAGCACAGACTCAATTATATCTTGTACTGAAATTTCAATTTAATTAAAAAAGTGAGAGCAGAAGGATTTATCTCCTAATTGTTTAGTCAAAAAGACTCTAATACTATATAAAAAATCAATTCAATCCAAAAACTTAAGTTGTTAAGTGAATGACCAAGAATAATTTTATATCTAACATTTTTAAGATTGAGAATGGAATGTCAAACTGTAAGTTCAGCCTTCTAGGGAGAATTGTGTTGTTGTCTTCCTGGTGGATTAAAAGCAAATGTTTTTCTTACAGGGAATTTGACAGTCCTGCAAGAAAGGTAGCTCTTTTGAGCTGATGCTTTTTTCCTCTAAGTGAGGAATAAAGAACTCTAAAAAGGGGAATGTAGGAATTGACAGTCCTCTAAAAATTTTATCATATCTTTTGTAAAGTCTTTTTTCATACATGCAAGACAACATGTTATTCAATGATTGTGTAAAAAAAAATTTACATTGTAGTGTGTATCAAATTTGAATCTATATTTTAAACCAAAACTAGGTGTTTTAAATGAAAAGGCTAATTGTATAGTAATTCTAATTTAAGTTCTTATGATCCATATTAAATAACTTTCAATTGGATAAGTTTTTTTTTTTTTTTTTTTCCAAATTGANTTTTTTTTGCCAAATTGAAGGTAGATATTTATCATTCAAGATAAGGTCAAGAGTTACTGAAACAATTCCACATAAACAACATACAAGCCAACAACACACTTTCAGAGTGGTAACAAAAAAAACCAAAAAATAACTAAAATATGCTCTGCAACAACAAAAATGAAGACCAACACATAGCAATCAAAGATTATCACCCATTATACCACATACTTGCCAGCATTCTTTTCAATCTGCAATAGCTTTGGCAACTTTCAATTGGATAATTGTACACAATTTAGAGTTATATAAATAGCATTATTGGTCCCTAATATGACTTTATAATAGTTGACACATTTTATCGTTGAAATCTTTATTTCAAATCATCCCTATTGAGATCATATGTAGTGAGATTTTAGAAGGAATACATTATTGTAACAAAAAAAAAAAAGGAGATATCTTAAAGTTTGGGGTTAGACCACAAGTACAAATTTCTTAAAGTTTTAATAGGATTATAATTTGGGTAACTAATAAACCAACCCCAACGGGTGATGAAATAGGATATCCTATGGCACTTGAAAAAAGGGTGGAACTACACCATGTGGACAAGTTTCCAAAAATTCTAATAGGACTATAATTTGGATAATCACTAAAGCAACCCCAACGGATAATCTAATAGGATTTCCTATTTTGTGTCGCCCCTCGCCGTAGTGCCCGGCTGCGCATCGCGTGGGGCCAGTACTAGTATGACTTTATAATAGTTGACACATAATACTCTATTGTTGAAATCTTTATTTCAAATCATCCCTATTGAGATCATATGTAGTGAGATTTTAGAAGGAATACATTATTGTGACCAAAAAAAGAAAAAGGAATACATTATCTTCCATTATATAGACTCAAGTAAAAATTAAAAATTTGAATAACATTATTGATAGTAGAAACTACCTTAATACTATAACTAAATAGAAACCTGTATTTAACACAAGGACGAAAATTATTGATGTTATTTGGTTTTAAATTTGAAGTTTTATATGACCCATGCGAAGCACAGAAATGTAAACAACTAAGAATATCGTGTTATTGAAAATTTAAACTATGTTGATTATGTTAGATAAATTGAATGTATTTAAGTTTGCAAATTTTTGAAAAATTGAATATGTACAAAGTCATCAAGATAGCATTCAATTAACACTGTATAAGAAAGAGATCACTTATGGTCTTTCCAATATCGAAAATTTGATAACCCTTACAATCCTATTTCGATTGCTGAACAAAGTAATATTATCATAATTTTGTTCCATGGATTTGATCTCAGAATTGAATTTCATATATGACCGTATTATTTTATTTCATTTATATAAGCAGTTCTCTATATATTCATTGCAATATATGCCACCTTATGCAAAGCTAAGTCTCCAAGAAATCAATTCTGATCGCTTCGTTTTCTTCAGGAATAGCTTCAAACTTAAAAGCAAGAAGGCAAACTTACATTTTTTGTAAATAATTTCGAAAAAATAATGTCTAGGGCAATTTTGTATTCAAAATGCTAATAACAATTAAGTCATATTCAAGATATTCAAACTAATGACAATGCACCAATGAAGATTGGCTGAGTGGAAGGGGTTATAGTCACTTAAGCAAGTGGTCTCGAGCTCGAGACATTGTAGATGCAACAAATTTTATTGGGAGAGGTCTTCGTTTTAGCATTCTACAATATCTTGAAGGATTAGTTCTGGGTAAAGCTTGAGAATACCTTGAAAAACCAAAAAAAAAAAAAAAAAAATTGATGACAATGCACAATAGCCTGTCTTTTAGATAATTAATAGCAGAGCTTAATAACTAAATGAGCAAATTTACCTATACTTCATAGGGGTTTAATAAAGAAATAAAACCATGTAAAATGAATATATATATGCAACAAGATATATTAAATTTTAAAAACACTGAGAAAAGCTCAAGATGTGGCCATAAAAATTTTCCAAAATTATATTACATTACATTAAAATTTTATATGAAAGATTAGGTATAATGCACAAAGAAGATATAATGGCCTCCAAAAACTCGTGGTTGCACCATTATAATGGAAGCTTTTTATGAAAAAAAATTGCACAAGTCTGGAACTTGGCCATTTCCCATATAATATTTATGATTATGTCTTCCTTAGTTTGATTCATAACCCAAATGATCAACTGAGAGAATAAACTGAAGCACTTGTGTAATGAGAATTTGACAAGAGCATTACTGTTTGGAAATATTATATATTAGGGCCATTTTCCCTATGATATTTATGATTATGTATTACACCCTAATACATAATATTCCAACCAGTAATGGTTAAAGCAATACCTGAAAATTTGGCAGATACTCCGACAATGCCCGAAATGATCCATGGAGGCAAGTTACAATTCTAAGACAAATAGAAAAGATCATAATTATGGCTACATTCCAAGCTAAAAATATTGCAGTAGGATTTTAGAAGCATATCATAATAAACTTTAAAGATGAAGATTAATAGCAATAAATTAATTTTGAAGAATGTAACAATAGAAGATGAAGAATTGAACCCAATGCGAGTTCAGGATATAAAGTCCTCAAAACCAAATTTTGAACTTCAATTACTCACCCAAGATAATGAAACCAAAGAAAAGCCAGAAAATGACTAAAAGGAAAAAAGAAGAGTATGAAGTTGAAATACCATGCAAATCGCACTTCTTTGGGCTAACGAAGCATCTACAAAGGATTCCCCGTTGCATGTTGTTATTAGCCTAAACAATGTTTTAAAAACCGGAACGGACCGGGCTGTCCGACTGGTGCCAGGTAAAAAACCGGTCCGGTTCATACTATTAAACCGGTGTAGCGGTTAAACCGCTTAAAACCGGTGAAAATCGCACGAACCGGTGAACCGGTCCGGTTTTGAAAAAACCGAACGGCTTGCAAAATTTGTCAATTGAAAGGGAAATTGCACAAAAGGGGATTCAATCCCTTCACCTTTCCTTCAAAGATGTCCTTTTTTGCCACTAGGACATATCGACTTTTGAATATATTGTCACATATAANAAGGATTCCCCGTTGCATGTTGTTATTAGCCTAAACAATGTTTTAAAAACCGGATCGGACCGGGCGGTCCGACTGGTGCCCGGTGAAAAACCGGTCCGGTTCATACTATTAAACCGGTGTAGCGGTTAAACCGCTTAAAACCGGTGAAAACCACACGAACTGGTGAACCGGTCCGGTTTTGAAAAAACCGAACGGCTTGCAAAATTTGTCAATTGAAAGGGAAATTGCACAAAAGGGGATTCAATCCCTTCACCTTTCCTTCAAAGATGTCCTTTTTTGCCACTAGGACATATCGACTTTTGAATATATTGTCACATATAAATATATTTATTAATAAAACAGTCAAGAAATTAATTTTTTTTTCATCCAAATCATTATAACAACTCAAGATTTGTATTTATTGTTTCACAAAAATTATTTATTAACTATTTAATACATTTATTTAATATTCAATATTTAAATATGTAAAAATTATAACACATAATCACACAATACACATGTTTTATATGTTCTGATTATCTAATTTTTTTTTTATTTTAGAAATTGTGAACTTGTAAGAAATGTTGACTATTAAAACAATATAATTTAGTTATAGGTTACAATTTTAAATTAGATGTATATAAATAAGGTTTTTATATCTTTTGATTTTTAGTTATTTGAATTTTTAAATTTGAGACTTTCACTTATGAGTTAAGTTTAATGATTTGTGATTCATCTTCTATGTTTTATTTTTTTGTTAATCTTTAAATTTAGAAAAAGCTTCGATTCAACCGATCCGACTAATATTTTTGTCAAAACGGTTCACTCACCGATTCGGTTTTTAAAACATTACTAAAATCTACTCAGGCCCATCAGGGCCCAATGGCCCCTTTGACAACACTTTCCCTCCATATCTCTATAAATATAAGGTTCTTACAATTATGCCCACTTTGAATTTAACTAAGTTCATTTAAATTTTACAAACTAAACTAATACAAGTGTTATTCATTAGTTTGCAATAAGAATTTATCAAAAGACCCAACATCCTTGTCTCAAGGTTAAACCAATATCAAATGACATATTTTAAAAGCATTTCTTTAGATATTGTTAGTCTTAATAGTCAAATGTAATAGTGTAGTTTTGAACTAAGAATAGGATAGAGGGTTACTTTGGCTAGAGCTATCAAATTGGATTGAACCCATTGAGTTGGCCCAGCCTACCATACAAATGGGGTGGGTTGGGTTCATGTAATAGTCGTCCATTTAGAAGCGGGCTTATGAGCCCGTTTTGTTTGGGTTGCTTGTCGGGGCGGATTAACTCGTTAATTAATTAAAAAAAATTTAGAGAAATCAAAAACCCCTAAAACCTGTTATTTGGGTTAGTTGAGGTTTTTTCTGCTTGTCCTACCCCCTTTTACTAGCAGGTTGAGCGGATCGAGGCAGCGAACCAAATTGACAACTCTAATTTTGGCAAACCACAAGGTTATGGGTAAATTTTACTCTTAAAGAAGAGGGAGAGAGAGATTTTGGTTTTCTCGAACTACATATTATAAAGGGGTTTTTTTTTTTTTGTATTTTTTGCTACAATCTTATATTCAAACACAAAACTTACAAGTCCTAAGGATGATCTCAATACTACTCAATTACAAGCTATTTGGTTAAGGCCAGTTATCTAATACAACATGTGTTATCTATACCACAAGTAAAATTAGTGACTAAAATGATCTATCTATTATTTTACTTAATAGATATATGAGACTTACAAAATATACGACATAAACCATCTTAGTAGTTAGTCCCCTAACATTTTGTGTACTAATTAAATCTCTTATCACTAAATCTCACTTAGTGGGTGATATTATAATATTAAAGAGATTAGCCACTAAAAAGCATAAATGTGTTTTGAAGGTCTGGCCTAATAATTTTTTTTGTTAATCATGCCTTTTTGGTCATCTAGGACTTAGGCCTCAAAGCCCATTAAAAGGATCAAGAACTGACGAGGTCGAATTGACCAAAACTGGCAATCAACTTAGCCAAAAACTTAGGCCGAACCAACTAAAATCGAAACCAAGTCAGCTTTTTAAGTTGGCTAGGTTTATGGACTTGTCTCGTCGGTTCAATTGGTTTGAGAGGTAAAAATTAATGAAACCAAACCAAACCAATCCTAGGATTGGACCTAAATGGAAAAGGAAAAAAAAAATAAGTTGGGAATTTTCTCAAAAAATAAGAAAAACTAAAGAGTTAATTTGTCTTTTCATCCTATTGACATCTTTAGTTTTAAATATTAAAAAAATTTAATTTAATTTCTCTTATATCAATATAAAATATTATATTTCTATTTTATTGTAATTATTTTATTTATTTTTAATATAATAATTATATATATTAATTAAATAAAGAATTTATTTATCACTTAACATTAAAATATATTTTAAATATTTTATATAATATACAAAATTAAATTAAAATTTTTATATTTAAAATTAAGAAGTATATTACATATTAAAAAATATATGAAAATTTTTAAACATAATAATATTATAATTATTAATGTAAAAATAATTAATTTTAATTATTAAAATAAATTGTTAAAATTAAATATTTTATATTAATAACGGTATTATTATCAAATTAAAGAGATATCATATACCATAACACAAATTATATATATATATATATATATATATATATATATATATATATATTATTTTCTTAAAATTAAATAATTTTTCAACTTAAAGAATTAAATAATACTTCTTTATAATTAAACTATTTGCTAAAACTGGGTGAGATTAGGACACTTTTTTTTTTTTAAAGAAAAATAGTAAATCAGTAATTAGTAAAATAGTGAATAGCTCGTCGTGCTCGTTTCCTCTCTTCTCTGCCCTAATCGAAGACGCTAGAGACCTCTTTGTCTCGTCTCTTCTTCTCTGTATGTTTCTCTCTCATCGACACACTCACAGAGACATTGAATTCGCATATGTTTCTCTAGCATCTCACATAAAGCTGTTTTGTTCAAATCCCTTTTCTGGGTTTCATTTTCTAATGTCTTTGATGTTCAATTTATCGAAATCTCTGTTCCAGTGTACCGCCATTGAAGGACTTTCGAAGCTCTAAGATTGAAAATTTCTTGGGTTTCACAAGACTGTAATTGCAGGGATACACAAGAGGTTGCTTCCAAATGTTGGGTGGGCTATATGGAGACCTCCCTCCACCCTCTTCTGCTGAAGAAGAGAAACCCAGCAACACCAATGTATGGTCAAGCAGCACGAAGATGGCTCCGGCCACTCTGCGAAAGCCGGCGTCGGTTTTCGCACCTCCACAAACGGTTCTGCGATCTCAAAGTAAACCCAAAACTGTGAATTCTTCGGTACCCAAAACTGTAACATCAACTCCGGTAGCCGTAGCACCGTTACTGGTGGTAGCCGATGATGTGGCGCAACCGCAACCAGCTCTTGTGGGTGTCCAATCGACGGTGATGGAGGAGTATGACCCGGCTAGGCCGAATGACTATGAGGAATATAGGAGGGAGAGGAAGAGGAAGGTTAGGGAGGCAGAGATGATGAAAGAGCTTGAAAAGAGACGGCAAGAGGAGGAAGAGAGGGAGAGGAGGGAGAGAGAAGAGCGAGAGAGGGAAAGAGATAAGGAAAGGGAATATGGGGATTCAAGATTGAATATTTCAGGTGAGGAGGCATGGAGAAGGCGTGCAGCAATGAGTGGGGCAGCTCCAGCTCCACGGTCGCCGTCTCCGCCGAGTACCGGAGACGGTTTTACTATTGGGAAGTCAGAAACTGTTGGATTGGGCCTTGGTGCTGGTGGGCAAATGACTGCAGCTCAGAGAATGATGGCAAAGATGGGATGGAAAGAGGGGCAAGGGCTTGGGAAGCAGGAGCAGGGAATTACTACTCCTTTGATGGCCAAGAAAACAGATAGAAGAGCTGGAGTTATTGTGAATGCTAGTGATAATAAGCACGAGAAGAAAGTGAAGAGTGTGAACTTCAATGGAACACCTACACGGGTGCTGATGCTTAGAAACATGGTTTGTATACTTTAATTTCTTGTAATCTTGTTGGTATGTTCGTATGTTAATGCTTTAAGGTTGTATAATAGATATCATTTGTAGATTAATTTGAGTGCTAAGTTCATTACTTATGGTAATCCAACATAACATGGTTAAAAGTTTTCTAAATCTAGTGTTAGTTTCATATATTGTGACAGGTGTGTGGATAATTTGTGAGCTTGTTCTATAGCTACTGTTTGTATAACTAGTCTCTAATATCAGTGATCTACTATGTGTGTTTGTTTGCATTCTGTTTTGGAGGATGTCTAAATTTTTTCTAACTAAGCAGTAATGTACCAATTTTAATTGAAAATTCTGCAAATTTTGTAAATCAACATGATATATTTCTCTGTTCTGCGTATCTGTGTAACGTCAATTCAAAACTGGTGCAATCTAATTTGTTCATCTCTATCTGATGAGGCCTCCACATGATTTTATTTAGTATTCATTGACAATGATATTAATATTCGATGCTTTCATCTTGATATAATGGTTTATGTACAGCTCACATCTTTGACTTATAAAATGGAACATGGCAAATATTTAAGTAGATTTTATTTGTGGATGATGGGTCTGTTATATCAATTGAAAATTAATTTTTCTTAGTAAACAAATATTGGCTTCAGTTTCAGTTGGTTTCTGAATATCCATAGTCTTAATATACTAACTTCTGTATTTGGTGATGTCTTTGAGATGTAACATGCAATACGAACTATTACTTGCCAAGTATTGTCAATATAGTGGATAAAAGATCATCTGCTCAATGTATAGGCTATCCTTCGCCTTGCCATCATCACATATGGTGTTTTTCTATGAACCAAGCAAGTTTCATCTTGTACATCTTGCTGTTTTGATTGGTTAATCGAATAAAAGTACAAGTCAGGGTCACAAGTTTCACATAATTCAGGATCAATTGAAAGATGCTTGGTAGAAATAACATTCATTATCATCTTGAATTATTTTGGAAGCTTCTAAGATACTTAGATATGCTGACATAGCCTCCAATCCAATTTCAAGTTCTAATGCTAATATGATATTATAGTTGTATTCTATTTGTGAGGTTATAATTTTGCATATCACTATTGGTAATTATAAAGTTTGAAATTTGACTATTGAAGTGTAAGGAAGTTTAGAAGAGATGAAGGAATCCTGTTGCTAGGCTGGTCTACCATCTAATGGGGTTCTACTCTCAAAAAAGAAAGCAATTACATGAATAGTAGTTTTGTATGCACTCCTTGGATACGCCCAATTCTAATTTCTTTCTTTCCTCTTTGGAGTCTTGGATACTGTGCATTGCCTCATATATTCTTATGGCCAGCTTTTATCTAATCCCTAAAAGAATCACATATTAGTTGGTTTTCTGTGAATTCTGCGCATAAACTCTTATTGGGACTAAATATTAAGAGGAACATGTGACAACCCTGTCTATCTTAGACCCATAATTATCTCTTCCTTCCTTTGAACATAAAAATGTAATTAAGTTTTCACAAAGTATGAAAGCCTTTTTAAGTTTAACATGATACCTCTCCCCCCCACAACCGAAAAAAAAGGGTGCTTCCATATTGTTGGCAAACTGCAGACAACCATTTTTTATGATATCAAACAATCTTCCATATTTTGTAGTTCAAGTTGATAATTATGTAGATCTCCGTGCTTACCTAGTTTCTTACAGCCTTTTAAAAGTTGGATAAGCGTCATGCCAGTTTTGTTCTAAATCTAGTTCGTCAAAGTTGGTTAATTTTCTAATTAATTAATGTCATGCATCTTGGTTATATCCTTTTCTCCTGTTGTTAGAGATGGACAACTTGTGTCTGAAGTGTCCTGCATGCAATATTATGTTAATATTTGTTGCAACCATCAATATTTCCCTTTTGCTTTGCTTGGTTTTGATCCTATGGAATGCATTGAAATGGGGAAAACTCGTATTCTCTGGAATGTTCTAAATCTGTGCCACTTTTCACACTTAGTTAGTCATGCCTAGAAGATATGGATGGAATAGCATGCTATAGTGTAATGGTTCTCCTAGCTTGTGTTGATGAATTCTTCTGCTATTCACTTCCTCATAGCTTTCTCTAGAACTGATGTTTGCTGCCTGTGGTGATTATAGGATTTGATATATAAGAACTAAGAAAATGGTTTTTTTGAGGTTATTCTGTCACTATTTAGAAGTTGTCTTTTTCATTGAGTAGAATAATGCATTCTAGCAATTTTCATTGTTTCATTCTTTAGACAAGTTTATGATGATAACCCTGATAAATGCTTAGTCACTTCTGGCTTTGTCCATGATAAACTCCTGCTGACTTACTACATGTTTTATTATGTCAAACTGAATAGTTGGTTGTTATATTGAATTGTAATTGATGTAATAATTACTGTTTCCATCACAAGTCTGAAATTTAGAACCAGAGAGTCAGTGACCGCATCCCAGGAAGTTGAGAACATAGTTGGTCATTGAAAGTTCAGTGGTGTATGTACTGAATATAAGTTCATCCTAGAATGCATTTGGTGTCTATGTACTTTAATTGATTACACATGACACTGTTTTTGCTTTCTTTGCTAAGGTGGGTCCTGGCGAGGTAGATGATGAGTTGGAAGACGAGGTAGGATCAGAATGTGCCAAGTATGGAATAGTAACTAGGGTTCTGATATTTGAGATAACAGAGCCAAATTTCCCTTCACATGAAGCAGTAAGAATCTTCGTGCAGTTTGAAAGATCCGAAGAAACAACTAAAGCTCTTGTTGACCTTGATGGTCGATTTTTTGGAGGTAGAGTGGTGCGTGCCACATTTTACGATGAGGAGAGATTCGGCCGGAATGAGTTAGCCCCGATGCCCGGAGAAATTCCTGGCTTCTCTTGAAAGAACATGACGTCTATGATGTGGAAAAGTTCTCGTTTGTGATTATTGGTTTTGAACATTGCATTACATGATAGTTAAGCATTGTTGTTAGTAGGTTCATCTGGATTCAAAATGATGTAACAGTAACAAAGGGTTGCTGCTTAGGGGAATATTGCAGTCACATGAACACATTGATAGTTCCTTCGTAAACTCTAGTGATCAATTCTTAGCTGTTCTCCCCTATATTATGTGTTTGATTACTCATGAAACGCCAGTGTGTTGCTCATTCTTCAGCTTTTTTATTTTTTGTTGGAAAAAGTGAATCTGAGCTCTTTCTCGCAGTTATTACAGGGAATGAGCACTTGAAGATATGGTTTATAGAGAAATTAGAAAGTATAGAAAAAGGAGACAATATAATGTTGAACATTTTCAATCGTTGGACAAGAAATTATTTTTAATGATATAAAGGAGACAGTTCACTGCTTTTCATTTTCAATTTTATCTTACTTCTTTATGCCAAGGATTGTTACTGTTACTATTCCCCCAAACAATTCACATGTTTTTCGTTGAGTAAATTTATGACAAGGTTTGTTACTATTAATCATGCATTAATTGCTTGAGTCCATGTTTTGCTTCTCAATTGTACAAGAGAGTATTTTAGCATGAGTTAATTTTTCTATCATTTTATATTATATTTATCAATCACTTTATAATTTGAATTAGACTCACTCTTTTTGAATTGCTTATATAAAATATGAAATTGTGGTGTATAAATACTCCATAAGAAAAATAAGTCTCACCTCTATAGCATATGTTTTGTGGTGAGAATATCAAAGAATTTTATTTTTACATAGTCAAAAATTAGAAAAAAATGTATATAGTATTTTAAGTCAATATAAATTATGAAATTAAGTGAATTAAAAAATAAAATAATATATTTAATTTGACTTGATTTAATATAACTCATTCAATATCATTCTTTTATTGACTTGAAGTACTATACTCGAAAAATTGTGATAATGATATTTAAAACTGAAAAAAATAAAACAAAAATTGATAAAAGAGCTATTAATAAGTAACCCTTCCGTGATTACTCTAAATCTGTTCTTCCCCAAAAGTAATTACATGTAGTCTAGTCAAAGTTGTCGGAGACTTTGACGCAGAAGCGATATCACGTAACGACGTCGTTCAGCAGCTTAAAAGCGGCGCATGGAAGACCCCACCACTGTGCTCTGATTCGACAGCTGCACCTGCACATTCACCTCATCACCATCCAAATGTACCAATTGCCCTTGTCGCTCATACGCCACCGCCGAGCACTCTACAAAGCCAGTGGCGCCGCCGTCCCCTCCGCCGATGGATTGGGCCTCACTGGCGAGGCCTTGGTACGTGTAAAAAGGAACAGAGATGGTGTTACCAGCACTGAAAGCGTCGGGAAAGCATAGCAACGAAGAACACCCACCATTGAGACTGGCCAGAGGGTCTCCGACACAAACGCCGCGAGGCGACACTGTCGTTGAGCACTCACCGCCGCTGCCGCCACCACCACCACCACCACCGATCACGACGCTGCTGGTGGGTGTCGGGTCAGTGCTGGTCTTAATGGCGCCACACAGAGGACAGCAGTTCAAAACCTTGGAAGCCCAAATTACAGAAACAGATTAAAATCAATAAAGAATTTACCTTTACTGTTTGGATTCCGAAAAAAAATTGCAGATAAATAAAACGGACTAGAATCATTAGTTAAAAATTAGAAAAGACCCATTAGTAAAAAACAAAAATGTCAAATTACTAAAACAGAGGTTTACTATTTAGCTATGGAGAAAATCTGCAGCTAAACAAAATGTAGCAGACCCATGAAATCTAATGAAAGATGATAAATAGCTAAAAAGAAATGCAATCGACCCATCAAATAAAAAAGATAGCTTGATGATTAGAAGAGAGAAGAAGAGAGATGCACAGTTTTGTAGTGTTTGGTTTCCGAGAAAATTTACAGGAAAAGAAAATGCAATGGATTCATGGGATACCCATCATCGAAAAATTGCAAGAAATGATTAAAGAAGGTACCTTTGAGCGGTAGGTGGTGCCATCCGGTTCAACAATCCAACCAGCTTCCTTAGCAAGCTCACGAAGAACTTCATTAATGTCTCCACGAGAAGAAAGACGATAACCTCCATGCTTTCTCAAGCCATGGAAGATGTTAGTGGTGATGGCCCTTCTTTGCCTTTCTCTCATCTTCGTCTTCTCCTTGTCACTCTCACTCCTCTTGCTTCCTCCACACTCTCCCTTCATCTCTCTCTGTTTTCCTTTGTTTTCTTTTCTATCTCAGTAGTCTCAGACCTCTGTTTTTCCGAGTGACTTGTGAAGCATCAAATGTTGGGGGAGTTTTGTTATTTTTGGATCAGACGGAGAGAGAATTGGCCACGTGGAAAGGATGATGATGCCGATGGACGGATGCGATTGAGGATTGGTGGTGTGTTATGGGGTTTTGCGTGACTGAGAGAAGGTTTAGGAGTGAGGAATGCATGTTGCAGAGAGGACGTGAGTGTCACGCGTTACTGTAGTGGTTGATTGAGATTGATACTCTGAAAGGAAAAAGAGAGGGAAGAGAAGAGAAAGAGTAAATTAACCAAAAATGGTTTGTTGATTGGTTAAGGAGAGACAAGGAGAATCAGTTCTGTTGTTGGTTGCCGGCGGCAGAGAACAGAGTGATGATGAGTTTCTGAAAGGATAGAATCCGCATCTTAACTTCTCAGGCTGACTGATACTCAGTCCTCGGTATAGGCACATGTTACAGATAGAAGAAAAGCAAACCTCTAGTGTTGTTGCTATTTAGTTACTTTCTTCATGATTTAACTTGTACCATCATGGGCTTTATATGGTAAAGAAATAGATGATCCACACCCATTTCATATAATGTGGGCTTCACCATTTCAAAATAATAATAATAATAATAATAATAATAATAAAAAAAATATATATATATATATATATATATATATATCAAATTAAAATTATAAGATGTAAATTTATATCACATTTATAATAATTAAAAATAATAAAGAAAGTAATGATAAATGTAACAATAGTTTATGTGATACTGGGTCATGTTTATCAAATGATGTATTTTAATAAGTCATTAATGGTGTGTTTGGATAGTGTATTTGTAGAGTGTAATGTATTTAAAATACTTATTTTAAATTACTCTGTTTGTATAATTTTTCAATGTATTTTAAAAATTACAATGTATTTTTAGAGTGACTTTCAAATATTCAATATAGTGTATTTCAAATTCACTTAAAATAGGATATATTTCAAATTATTTATTTTTTTCTCCCCGAGCCCCAATACCCCTCCCTCTCCCTCTTGACCTCTTCTTTCATTTCTCTACCTGAGCTTTCAGCTTTTCCAGTAATGGCGAGGAAAAGAGAGCTTTTGGGTTGTGCAATTGGTTGTATATTGTGATTTTTATGTTTATGATACAGATCATCTCGAACCATCGACATGAAAAACCAGTGAATCAAGCTACGGCTACTCAGATAATTTCCTCTATAGGATCTATTTTCTGATGAAATTGAGTTGGAATCATCTTTACTCTTTTTCCACCTCTTGATTCTACTAAGCAAATTGGAATCCTTGCTATTGCTACTTTGACTACTGGAGGAGCTTTCAAGGGTAGTCGTATCAATTTCATCACTCTTATTCATGTGGCAATAGAATAAATGCTGTCAACTTTAGTATCAAATGGTAATGCATTGGTTTTCATAATAACGAGCATATTGGGTGGTTAGTTTCACAAAAATATAGAACCAATGCATCTTCTGGCTTCCGCAGAGCTCACCATATATAAATCCAGAAATTGCATTAATTAAATGCCCATTCACTTCAACAATGGTATCAGGTTTCACCCTCACATTCCTTCTCAGACCATCCCAAAATTTGAGCAGGATGTGTTTGTTGTTGCTTCCTTGATCCATTTGTATTCATGATTTGGTGCTTTAGATGTTGCTCACAAATTGTTTGTAGAAATGTCAGTGCAGGATAATGTTTTGAATGTTAAAATATTTTTTTTATAATAAAATGTATTTTATAAATTCATGTATTTAAAATGCTGTATTTCAATTACATGTATTTGAAATACACAAGACTTTGTCAAATACTCCATCCAAACACAACCTAAATGTAATTTAATGATAAAGTGTTTGAGTAATTTATGGGGATTAAGAATTTGAATTTTTGTCTAGTCAAGTAATAAAAGAATAAAAAGCTTTAAAATATGTTTAGTATATTACTTTTTGAAGAATTTTAATAGCAAAATATATAATAATTGTTATGATTGATTTAGATGACAAATATGTAGTATGTGAGTTTAAATTCAGGTTTCAATGCGATAAAGCGCCAATTTATATAGATTTGTTTGCGTGGGTGTCTCTCTAGTATACATGTGTGTAACAATACAATTATTTAGCTAGATGATTTTTGAGAAAACATACCAAGTATGTTTACACGATACATGACATCAAATGAATGGAGAAGTTGTGGTTAGTTTTTTTTTTTTTTTTTCTTTGGTACATAAGAGAAAACAAAACAAACTAAGCTCTATAAAACACAATGCTCATGGCATCAATCATAATCCAGTGGTCTAACTCAGCAAGAGAAGACAACTACAATTCTAACCTAACCTTAGCTCTTCATTTTGCTAAGAAATCAGTACATTGGATGGCCTCTTTGTGAATATGTTGAACCTCCACATGATAATCTCTATACAGAAGGTGTTGTACATGACAAATTAAAGCAACATACTGATGAAAATTCTCTTGACTTTTCTGAATCAACCAAACACATTCTAATGAGTCACTTTGAAGCAGGACTTTGTTGAAACTAATAAAATGTATAAGATTTATTCTTGCAGGAAACTTTATTTATTATACATTTTTGTTGAAAATACTCATGTGTGTTTGTGTGGGGCTAGGATTGAGACTCAATTAAAATGGTGGATCCACTCTCAAATACCTCACAATCCTATACGGTGAGCTTCGGTTGAATTTGGACCATTTGAAAAAAAAAAAAAAAGTTTAATGGATCCAATTAAAATTATAAGAATAGATTAAACTAAGACCCACCATCATAAAATAAAGGTGGGAAAAGTAATAGTGGTTATTTTTTTTCATCACCATCGGGACAAAACGCCCAAACAGAAAAGACAACAATTACAGAGTCAAACCTCTAGGGATAGCAACACCTGCCATATCCCTCAAACTACCAGAAATAAACACTGGAGCTAGGTTTGTAGAACTCCTCAACCTCAAAACCACAATAATGACATGCCTTAGCTAACTCATCCCCGCGTGTGTTGCCTTATCTGCAGCAAGACGCACTATTTGTGGTACTATGGAAGGACTCATCTAGATTCACCTTACACCAACAGGGTGTTAAAAATAAATGTAATTTGAATTTTCTAGATGTCTTATAGAATTTTGAGTGTCAGTTATTAGAAGTTATAAAATTTCAAGCTTTAGGTATTTATCTTAGTGTTTCATGTTTTAAGGATTTATAATAGTATAAATAAGAGTGTAAAAAAATGTATTAATTGAGATTGAGATTGAGAGTTCTTCAAAAAATATAGAAAAAACTTGTAAATTGAGGAGTTGAGTGCATGCAAATGAGTGCCTCCCCCCACAATTAGAGTTGTCTAACGGGCCCACCCAACTCATTAGGGCCAGGTCATATCGGGCCGCAAGCTAAAACAGACCGGACCAAAGTGACCCCGTTTTAATCGGGTTAGCAAAATCCCAGTCCAGTCCAACTCAGCCCAGCTAGTTGAGGGCCAAAACGGGCTAAAACGGGCCAACATAATTTTTTTAATATTTTTTTGTCATGCTTATTTTTTAGAGAACACAAGTGCAGAGCACAGCGTGCAGTTCTATTTCTCCACTTAGAAATGAGAGGTTCCCTTCCCCTTCTTATCACCACCAATCTCAAAATGCTTGTACGTCTGCAATAGAGAGTAAAGAATTAAGCATTAATGACAAACCCCATGCCAAACAATATTCATTCACTTAGCTACAGCAATAAGATGTTATGGAATACAAATCACAACCTTTATAAAATACAACCATTAATATTCACCCAAATAAATAAATAAAAGTACAAAAAGCATCATCAGTAGATTACAACTGAACTGTGACAATGTAAACTGTTTTTCTACATATAAAATAGATATACAAACTTGTGATATATGAATCTGGTGCCTGAAACAATGCTTCACAATGATCTATTTGATCAATAGCAAAAAAATGGAAAATAACTACTAGCAAACACCTAATACAATAATTACAGCATAGATGTCAAATTTTTATACTCGCATGTTTGCATTTGATAGATCTCTATAGCTGAATCCACGTTGCTGGCATTGTCTCCATTAGACAATGGTGCAAAGGCAAGGAAAATTCAGAAAAGTTATTCAATAGGATAAGCAAACAATGGAATTGTAGTAAAGGGTTGCTAATCAATGATATGACAAGTATGTTTGAAAAGGAAAGGCTTTGAAAAGAAAGGCCAATGTGTAAATCTTCATCGGCTCTGAGACAAATCAAAGCTCTGAAACTTCAAACAGTAAATCAATCACAACGCACAAATTTTTCAAATCAGATAAATCTTCATCGACTCAAAAACCCAGATCAACACGATGTCAAAAATCAAAATTGAACAAAAAAAAATGAGAAAAAAATAGTAGAAAATCAACTCATTTCAGAGTAAGAACTCACCGATTATAAGTATCTGAAGTGAAGATCAGCTTCTGATTTGGATGGAGAAACTAAAATAATTTCTCATTAATCTGAATAGAAAACAACAAAAGCTCAAGGAATCTCAAGCAGACAACGAGATCTGGTAGAAAATAAATTTAACGCTTCCATCTCCATCGATAATACCGAGGAAACATAGAGAGATGTGAATTTGTTTCCCAAAATCAGATTCATCCAGCAGAAAATGTATAAAATCGTATTCAAAATTTCAAATGCATTTGAAAAGAAAAAAAAAATGAAATCGCTGATAAAAAACGTGAATTGGTGAACGTATGAGCACTTGAGCATTTCTCCTACTTTTACTTAGCTCGAGATTCGAACAACAGAAGCATTATCAAAAGCATAACCAGCAGATTCAATATGCCAGACAGAGAGAGAGAGAGAGAACAAGGACTTACTGCACCGGTGCCGGCTGCGCCTGTTAGGAAAACGATAATGGAGACTAACTAGGTTGGCTTTGAGGCGTGAACAATTACACTATCTTGAGTGTAATATTGCTTCTCTATAAAAGCAAGTTACCCCAGGATACAACAAAGCCCTCAAAAACTCTCAATGGAAAAGTGAATTCTAATGCATTAGGGTGTTCCCTTTTATAGAGTTGAAAAGACACGAATGAACAAATATAATTGGTCAGAAATTAACAGACATAATTGTCTATTCGGAATAGTCACAATTGTCTGTTCGGAATAGTCACAACAGTCTGTTCAAAACAGACACAATTGTCTATTCGAGTTTATTCATCTGAACCTGTTAATTTAATTAACTACCATCTGAATCGGGTCAAATCGACCCGACCCGGTCCGGTCCAGATATTTAAAACCAATATTAAAATATTTGTCAAATCGATCAAGGCCCAAGATGCCCCAAGTGCCCAAGTGCCAATCAAAGACCATTAATGGACTTTGTCTTGCTAGGCTGTTTGGGCTTGTCAAATGGGCTTGTGCCCATTTAACTAAAGTTACTTTATAACTTTAGTTTGCATTTATAAAGTCTTTTACATACTCTAAGTTAACCAATGTGGGACTTGGTTAATTATTAATATATTTACAAACTATTTCAACAGCGCCTGTGTCAGTGAGGTGAGGAGAGGCCGAGAGGGGGAGAGGGGGACCGGAGTGTCCTTTCAAGAGAAATGAAATATTAGGGATTACAAAAGAAAAATGAATCAGGGCAATTGAAATCTGAAAAAAAAAAAAAACAAAAAAAAAAGAGGAAATCGGGCGAACTCGGCCAAACCCAATCGGGCCACGGGCCAGATCAAGCTGGACCAAATTGACCTAATTTTAAATGGACCTATGATTTTAGAACCTAACCCATTATTTTATTGGACCCCACCGGACTTGGCCCATTTAGACAGCTACCCACAATAGAGGGCTCGGGAAACCTCCAACACATCAACTCAAGTGCGCTAGTCGATTTGGAAATTCTCTCATCCATTTCTAACCCGTTATGAAGAGCCTTGGCATGATCACATATCTTATACACCGTATCCACATTATATGAGACCACCTCTTTAAACACAAATGCATTCATGTCCATTCAGAGAGTGTGGATAGCTGATTGCCACCCGAAACAGAAACGCCTAGTCCTCACACTCCCTTCCATTCTTACCGCGAAGGTTTCCTAGCACCCAACTCTCTAAGTCTTGTCCAAATAAAAGAGCCCAGGACCTTGGTTGCACCAGATCCAGATGCAACCACACATGCTTTGTTAATTCCACAATTCTTTAAGCTAGTTTTTGATGATAACAAATGACTATGTTTTTGACTAATCTTGTGTTTTGTCTCTTAGTGTTTATTTCAAGACATGTTAGTATGAAGTCTTAAGAACTAGTTCTGCTTTCAAGAACTGGTTCTAGCTAAGGAAGATCTATTCCACTTGACTTTATTTGTCAACATTCTGCTGATGTGGAAAATGACTCCTACTGGACTAAGAAGACTCGAGAGGACTTTATTTATGTCAGGAAGTTTCCTGTGCATCATAAGGAAATAAGTATTGTTTATTACTAAAATTAAAAAGATAAAGCAAGTAGATTTTCTTGTGCTGAATGGTGGACAGCTGTCCTAGAGGAGCAGTTACCAAAGTCTCTTCACATGAGCTCATCTTCCTTCAAGTAGAGCAATTCTTCAAGACTTCAGTGAGGTAAGAAAGAAAGAGAGAAAAATAGAAAACTCAAGTCAGAGAGAAAATTCCATCTTCTCTGAACTTTCAGTACTCGATTTTTCAATTCTCTCTTCATCTTCCTCAAGTACACTAAATTGTAACATTCTGCTCTTCTGAGAGTTTGATCTTATTTGGGTATTTTCCTTTGATAAAAGGGATTTTATATTTAAATTTCCAAGGAGAAATTTGGGTGTGTGATCTTCCTTCATTTGTGTTGGAAGAGATAAGTTTATGGTGAGCTTTGAAAAAAAAAACCATGGATGTAAGCTTGGAGAAGCTTGGACAACTAAACTCGAATTTTAGTGAAACCTTAAGAAATTGAGAGAGTGGATGTAGGCAATTTGATCAAACTACTATAAACTCCTTTGTCAAATTTCTTCTCCTTTCATCTCCTTAATTTTGAGCTATTTGCATTTCTAAAATTTATATGTATTTCTGTTGCTGGAATATGATATTCTGAGTTGCTCTTATTCTGCTCTCCTTTGATTTAGCCAGTTTTGATTTTATGTTGAATTCTATTTTATTAAAGAACTACTTCTTCAGGTTAGAGAACTAGTTCTTGAAGAGAATTGAATATTGACCTTATATGCGTTTTAGAGCTGATATAGATGGTGCATGAGTATAATTTCTGAGTTTATCTTGTTCTGGTCTTAAATGTTCTTACTAGCCTTGTTTTCTACTTAAGTCTGTTTTATCATAGAACTAGTTCTTCAGGTTAGAGAACTAATTTTGAAGAGAACTAAATATTGAATTGATCTGTGTTTTAGAACTGATTTTGTTTTAAATTTTAAAAACTCCTATTCACCCCCCTCTAAAGAGTATTTCCTGCAACCTTCATTCTTGGCCCTATTACAATCCCTCAAAACTTGCAATATCGACTCCACCTGAGAGTTGCACTGAAGGCACAGTCCGATAAATGACGACAGTGACGAGCTTCATTAGTAAGGAGACCCTCGTGAGTCACCATCCACATGAACGACCTGAGGCGTTGGGACTTGAATCGACCTAACAATTTAAGTTTTTGGGTGAGATGGTTCATGACATAAACGTGCTGCTCTTGTGATGACTATCTATCCCTGCCAGTTTGGAATAAGCAGACTTGATAGAAAAATTCCCATCGTAAGAGCAACACCACTCAATCATGTCATTCCCCATCCTCCCATAAGGAGGTTTGATACTTGCTATCTTGTCGCAAATTACATGTGGCAGTAGCTCCGCAAGTCGAGCCTTTATGCAGGGGATCGAGCTTGGCAGCAAGACTGTTAGGTGAAACTCTTGGTCTTAGATTACCGTTTTGATAATATGACCTCATTAAAAAAAAAAATTCTTTGCCTGCCAAAAACTTCTGGGCGCATCGTAGTCAGACGAAGATCGTTAACGGCAGAAACAGTGTATGATGCATGTGAAGAATCCCTTGAGGTTGATAGTCAAGGAAAGTGGCATGATGACATTTCAAATCTTTCTTCTTTGACTAATAAGATGACATTTCAAACCTATTTGAGGATAAGAGGTTGGTAAATTTATTCTGGGATAGGAACGATACACGGATATTAATTGAAAACTTTTCAAATAAATTGTTGTTGATTAAACATTTTTTATTTGGGGGGCTTTAACTGACCCTATGTAAAAATGGGGTTAAACAACCTCACCTTAGTTGGACCAATTTAGTTATAACAAGTGTTTTGATAGTAGGACCCACATATTTACTTAACCTGCTATAGGCAAAAATTTTATTTATTATAAATCAGCCCCAAATTTTTTAAAAGTCTTATTTTCTTGTCCTTTCTCACCTTTTTATTTTTTCTCCCTTTCCCTTCATCCATATCTCTGAAATCAACTAAGAAAGCAATTTTAATGTATTTATTAACAAAGTTGAATGCTACAGGAATTATTGTCATTCACCTTTGGGGTAAAAAGAAACATATTTACTTAAAAACACAACGAAAATCATTTAAATGTATCAAAATATTTTTCAAAATATTTATTTTAAATCAGCCTCTTGACGTGCTTGCTAGATTCTTTCATTTATAGATAAATATGCAGTCTTCGGTTTTATGAGAAAAAAAATTAGACACCAAATTAACTAAGGAATCAAGTTTCTCTATCGTGTAAATGATGCAATAATTAAAAAGTAATATTTCTATCTCATCAATCAACTAAAAGTTACAGTTAGAATTTTTTTAAAAATTGCGAGAAATAACGTTATTTTTTATTCAAAAGATATCAAATCTTGAGTAAAGTTTGTGGGACATGGATACTATTGTAATCCCCTATTGCGGTAAGACAAATTTTTTTTTTTCAGCTTCAAAAAATTTGATATTAGATAAGAAAAAACAATGTCGTTCTATCATAACTTTAAGGAATTACATCCCAAATAAATGAATTATACAAGCTAAAAAAAGTTTAGTTTCTACCTTTTAAATTTAATGTAATAAAAATTAAATTAATTAACTGATGAATATGTGAATTCTTTGGACTTCCTTCAAATTTGTCTCTTGATAAGGATGGTGGTTTTGTGCATGTTTGGTGGCTGTCCTGGTGTATCATGCCTCATTTCTCGATGTATTTAGCTTATGTGATTAGTTGCCATTCTAGTACCATTCTTATGTGTGATGGATTCTTTTTCTATTCCAAGGCATTTTGAAAGTTGTTCTTTGCATCTCTTAATGTTACTTGAGTGTATTTTTTTTCTAGTGTTTTTTCTATTTTGCATTTGTTTTTGTCTATTGTTTAAGGTCCTATTTGTCTTGCTGTTTTGGTTTTATTTCCTTTACTTTTTGCATTGTTGTTTGGTTTTGTTTAATATGTTATTCGGGTACACTTTTTAACTATTTTGGAGGCTATTTACTAGGTCAATTTGGGTGCTATATTGAATAATAGTTGGGGGCTGTTTTGAGTTTAGTTCTCATGCATTGTTTGTATTATTCTAAGGGTTGTTTAGGGTTTGATTGTGCATTTTTTGGATTATTCCTTTTGAAGCATGTAGAGATTAAATGTGTAGGTCACTTAGGTAGATTTCTTTTAATTCTTTAAGTCTTGCCCAACCTGTGTTTTGGTGTATTCATGAGCATATTTGGATACAAATCATGGTAATTGTGAGTATGAGCAAATTGGAAGGCCTAACCGGAAGACACCTAGCTGCAAGCTTGGAGCAAGAATGATGTTTTATTTATTTCCCTTTTTATTTTTATTTTTATTTTTGATGTAATTTAAGATTTCTCAGTACCTAGATTTGAGATAAGTTTTGTAATACTTAAAATCATGCATTTGCACTGCATATAGAAAATATATATGTATCGCGTAGTATCTGCATGCCCCTTCATTTATTATGAGAGGATATGGTGAGTCAGTCCTATATGGGATGCCTTTCTCTATCTAACCTAAGTGAAGGTAGCGCCACCCTAGACGATCGCTTTATGCGATGAAGGGGTGAAAAGATTTAGGTCTTGGTAGAGAAATCATACATTGTACGTTTAAATTCTTTATTTTTATTTTTGTCAGATATTCTTGTAATACATTTATTATTTTGGGTTAAATAAAATACACATTTTGGCCATATTGATGTTAGCATAATTAATTTATGGTAACCGTCTTGAGACGGTTGCTGTGGGGTGCCTAACACCTTCCCCACGAATAAATCGACTCCCAAATCCTCTTTGGTTAGCAGACCATTTTCTAAATTAAAAAAAAAAGGTTTTTCAATTGTTCCCAATTTTTCTAATACAATTGGTGGCAACTCCAAGTTTTCGATCAAAAACTTATCTTTTTTCTTTAAGTCTGCCATTCGCGTCGTAGCGACCTTCAAGTAAGTTGTGACAAGGAGGTGCAGATGTTATCACTGCATTTTGAGAGCCATATCTTACGAATCTGGTTCTCATATTGGGGGTCCTATACACATTTCCTTTGCATTCGAAAATAGAAGATCACGGTTAGTAAACAATAAAATGAAGTTAATTTAAAATAAAGTAAAATTAATTAAGTTGAAATTATTACCTTGGACTCGGTCCACTACAATTCCTTCACCTCCTTAGGAATAGAGGTGAAGTCTAGCCACACATTCTCATATTTCTACTTATAAATAGTCGAAAGATAATGGACGGGCTCCTTGGAAGGAATAAAGTTGCAAAAAAAAATAAAAATTTATTATTATTACATGAACTATAAACCTTAAAAAAAAATAAGACATGAAGTTAGGATTAACTTACTCCTTCTTCTTGTGAGGCCATTTCCATAAGTGACCATTAACTGCTCTAGTGCTGGGTGAGGGTGAGTTCGAGATGGTCGGACTCTGGTGAAATGACCCTCTAGCGGCCGATGATGTACTGCCTAGGGTTGCAGCTCCTAACCCTCCTGACGTTGCAGTAGGTGACGGTGTTCGTGCCAACCCCGGGGTAGGCATAAAAAAGGGCAAGGCTGGCACGGTCTGAAACGGCCAAGCAACACCTTCCCTTTGTCCCTCTGGAGATGCTGAAAAAAAAATGAGATAGAATTAGAGAGACAAATATTGTATAGAGAAAGAACAAACCTTATTATCTTTTGAGGTTGAGAAGATAGAAAAAAATGAGAAAATGAAATAGATCTTAAGGATCCATAATATTACAGCAACAAATGGTATATAGAGAAAGAGCAAACCTTGTTTCCTTTGTTGATGGGAAAATTGTGGGTGAGAAAAAGGAATATTGAAGAGCAAAGCATATACATAAGGAGATTGGGAGATATATTAGAATGAAATAGATATTGAGATACAAAATTACAGCAACCAAAAAAATATAGAGAAAGAGCATACCTTGTTGCCTTTGGAGATGAAAGAGATGAAGAGGAAAAAGAATAATGAAATAACAACACGGTTGCATAAAGAAATTGAGAGATATATTAAAATGAAATAGATATTGTGAAACAAAATTACAGCAACAAAAAAAATATAGAGAAAGAGCATATCTTGTTGCCTTTGGAAATAGAGGAGATGGAGAGAAAAATGATTAATGAAATAGCAAAATGGCTGCATATAGAGATTGAGAGATATATTAGAATGAAATAGATAAAGAACTACAACAAAAGAAAAAATGATTTGAAAAAGCAAACATGGGTGCTTCTTCAGATGAAATGCAATTGGGGTGAGCCTCATATGCAGTGAAATATATATAGAGGTTTATGGAGGCACAACCTCTAAACCCTAAAATTTGAAATATCATTAACAAATCAACATTTATTGTTGGGCTAAAATTATGGAGTGCAATTGATAATTATTATATTTTGAATTAATTAATTTTTAATTTTTGAATATTATAATTTATTTCTAAAATTCGAATTACTTAAACTGATTTACAATTTTCATTGCATCATTAATTGTGATTATTCATTATTCGTATTAATGGTTGAAGTGCCACATGGCGAACTGTGGAGCATTTGACTATTCCTTTTAAATATTATATAGATTATAGAAGAATTTGTAGATGCAAAATTTTCTCTGATATCTGTACATTTGAGGATTTTTTTCTCAAATTCTACGTCAGTTGTAGTTCGTATTCTTATAGTTATAATCTTTTGTTTCTTTCAAAGATCATGAGTTCTGTTGAAAGTTATGTTTAGATGCCATGACTTATGAGAGTGTAGGTCTTCTCTTAGAGGTGGGTGAATATGAGATTAAAACAATAACTCTGTGAAATTACAAATTAAAAATGCCTTATGGAATAACCACTTTATGATCAAAACTCATTTCAAAGCTGGTCATATAATAACCCAAAAAATCTTAGCAGAAGCTAAAGATTAAAGCTTGAATTTGAGAACTAAGAACATAAACCAAATAGCCACTCAGAATAATAGATCAAAAGATTTAGATTCTTGCAAATAAGAAATATAACAATTTATCAAGCAAGAAATAGCAGGCTAATAGATAAAGAGATAGAATAAACATCAAGCTTAATAAGCACAAAACATCAAAACTAGTTATGCAGCAATAGATTAAATAACAATCAAATATTAAAGAGAAAAGAGCATAGAGATTGAGTTTAGAAATTTTATAGTGGTTCGGCCAATAATATAGCCTACGTCTACTCTCCAAGGGCTGGGGTTCAACTATCAATAAGGTTATTTATTCAAGCTTCTTACAACATTAATTTTACAAAGAGCTTAATTAGAAAACTCTCTCTAGTATCTCAAGAGCTCACAAGAAACTCTTTTCTTCCATCAAACAAAGACATAAGTCACTCCCTAGATTTTTCAATGAAATCTGTTACAAAAATCCCAGATGGATATAGCTCCCATAGAATTACAACTCTACCAAAAGATTTACACAAGTAGTATAGAGTTGGTAAAAGAGACTAAGAACTAGTTTATGAAACAAAGTTTTTTCTTCACAATGATTCAATGGATTCTCTTCTTGTTGTTCCAAACCTTGGGTCTTCGAATTTATAGCAACAAAAGGGAGAAGATGACTGTTGCTAATGGGTTAGGCTTATGCTTGTTTGATTTGTGGTCTTAATCACCAAATCATAGATAATATCTTAAATTGAGAAATAATATATTCTTTTCAAAAACTTTCTTTGAATAGCACTGGTTTCCTTTCTTAATGATGGATTCTCTCTAATTCAAATTCCTCAAATGGACTGTTGCTAATGGGTTAGGCTTATGCTTGTTTGATTTGTGGTCTTAATCACCAAATCAGAGATAATATCTTAAATTGAGAAATAATATATTCTTTTCAAAAACTTTCTTTGAATAGCACTAGTTTCCTTTCTTAATGATGGATTCTCTCTAATTCAAATTCCTCAAATGGACTATCTTTTGTTAGAAAAACGATAATGGAGACTAACTAGGTTGGCTTTGAGGCGTGAACAATTACACTGTCTTTGAACCAATAAAAGCAAGTTACCCCAGGATACAACAAAGCTCTCAAAAACTCTCAATAGAAAAGTGAATTTTAATATATTAGGGAGTTCCCTTTTATGAACTTGAAAATGCACTAATTGAACAAATATAATTAGTCAGTAATTAACAGACATAACTGTCTGTTCGAAATAGTCACAATTGTCTGTTTGGAATAGGCACAACAGTCTGTTCGAAATAGACACAACTGTCTATTCGAGTTTACTCATCCGAACTTGTTAACTTAATTAACCACTATCTGAATCGGGTCAAACCGACCCGACCTGGTCCAATCCAGATATTAAAACCAAATGTTAATCAAAGACTATTAGTGGGATTTGACTTGCTAGGCTATTTGACTTGCCAAATGGGCTTGTGCCCATTTATCTAAAGTTACTCTATAACTTTAGTTTGCCTTTATAAAGCCTTTTACATACTCTTATTGAACCAATGTGGGACTTAATTTTATAAGCACATTTACAAACTATTTCAACATCTTCTAATGTCTCTGGAGTCCATTAATTGATCTAGATGGATTGGGCTTCAACCTTGGATGGTCCACAGATTTTGAGGCTTTCATATCAGCATCTTCATTGTAGTGTAGAAGCAGTACTTGAACATGAGCTGGTTCTGTTGACTAAGAAACTGGTTATGCTTCTGACCCAAGGACATCATTTAACCTGTTACTAAAATCACCATTTGAGCAAACATAGGTTAGTGATAAATAAGACTATTTGATATCATCAAAACTAGGGTGAGAGAACCATGGGGCCAACAACTTATAGCATGAAATTAAAGTAAACTTACTTCAGATGCCTCATTCTGATATAAGCTTTTGAATTCAATGTTTTTCCTCAATGTTTTCACTTAAAGGGAACGAGGATTCAAGTCTTTTTTCTTCTTCGTCTTTAGCTGTTTTGTCTATTTAGAAATTGTTTAAATGTCTTTTCTAATTTGTGTTTCTGAATAAAAATAAACTATAGAAGTTCAATTATAAATAATGATGTTGATCGTTTTATCACTTCTACTGCTTTTTATGGAATACAATCTAAAGGAGATCAAACACTGGACCAAGTGGATTGCAAGCATCACAGCTTCGCTCACAACCTTCCCAGCAATCATTTTCTCACGGACTTTCATCTTTGCATGCTATGTTATCTCAATTCTCACAAAATTCACTTGATGAGGCTGTGAGAAATGATCAGGTTAATCTTGTTTTGTGCTACATGCTGCAGACATATCTGTTTTTGATCTAAAATGTCAATGTTAGAATGATCTACGTTAACTCTGAAAATCCTATAAACATAAATTTTGCATGAAATTGATTACTTTACGAATAATTTCTGTGACTTCAGAAAACCTACTGTCAAACAAGAAAAAAGGAGCATGCATTATAGGAAGGAAATTAATCATGTTATCATCACATTCTGTACTGCTTAAGTTGTATTTAAGAGAACACATTGTATGCTTGGCCTTTTTATAACTCTTGGATCAACATACTTTGCTTCTTTCTCTTTTTATATCATGATCCCTAATTTACAAATGTGTTTTCCATTTGGCTGTAAATGCTCACTTTCCAGATAGATTTTTTTTTTTTTTGTCTGCATGATCGTTTGTGCGAAACATTAAACCTATTCACTTGTATGCCTCTGTCACAAATATGCAAGAATTCTATGGTGCACTAACCTGTATAATATTTATGTCTACAAATTTGAGAAGAAAAAGCTTCCTTTATGCAGCTATTTACTTTTATGCCTCTGTTACAAATGTGCAAGAATTCTGTGGCGCACTACCTTTACGCTGCTTCTGTGCTCTAGCTTTTTGAAATGCATTATATTTTATTATCAGGTGTAAAATTTGCAAGTAAATAGTGAACACCTTTCATCCAAACCTAAATTTTCACTATTATATAAACATACTATCTTGTTTGAGTTATTTGTTCCCCCTTTTCACTAGTACATAAACATAGAACGATGCAGTTAATAATCTGGTTTCTATGTTTATTGTGTTCTTTTAATCCTTCCAGAGACTTGGTTCCCAAGAACGTGAGAACTCTGAAGAAGATTTCTTGCTTTCTCTCACTGACATGTGCCTTCAACTTCCTTATTTAACCTAGTTATTGAATGTTTTACTAAGCATAACAACTAATCAATTGTCATTTCGTAACAAATAAGATTGAATTTATAGATCACTTTAATAAAACTTCTTGTTTTAATTATTGTAAGAACAACAATAATATTGACTTGATATCTATTTATTTTACAGAGACATGGCTGCAGAAGTTGCTGATCCAACAAGTTCTCGCGAAGTAAAGAAACAGAGGGTTGGTTCAGGCAACACGCCTTCCACTGAGCTACTACAAGATACAAGTACTCTCTCCGTAGATAAATTATATAACTTATATACTGCTTATTTTGGAACAATACTGACTAGAATGACAGTGCACTTAGGTTTGTATATACCTTTCAATGAAACACTACCTCAAGTAAAATATTTCTTTAGTAGCTGGCTACTATAAACTTACCGGGCATGGAATAATATTAATTTATATACCAATTTAAAAAGAAATTATTCCATATTTTTAAATTGCAATTTTAGTAAACGATGTATATATTCTGAATCAGTAATTTTTAACTTAAAGTCACATTGTTGTTTTTTAACTTAAAGTATCAGTAATTTTTATTTATGATAATTACAATCAACATCAAACTAATAAGAACTGATTATTGTGTAAAATTTCAGGAGAGAGTAGAGACAAATACCTCAACATTGAGGCAGATCCACATTGTAGCTTGTAGGGTAGTTGCCCCACAAGCTGAAAAAAATTGCATTTAATGTATAGATAATAATCACATTATCTCTATTATTTACATTAATTTGCTCAAACTAGAATGTTACTCTTGCCCCCACAACCCCCACTACCACGGGCGGATCCAAAATATAATTCCTAAATGTAGTTGTGTATAGTTTTATGGTTATCCAAAAAATGACAATTATAGAAAAGTAAATCCTTAATAATTCATAATTGTATTATATGTTAAATTTTGAATTCAAAAAATTATAAGAATAAATAAACACATAATACAATTTGTAAAATACTACAAAAAAGAATAGAGTAAAATATCATTTTGATCATTGAAAAATTATCATGCTGTCATTTTAGTCTTTAATTTATTTCTGGTGCCAATTTAATCCTCAAAATATTCATCTGTCAGCCAATTTAGTTTTCCGTCTAGGTCAGTTAGTGAGGTTGAATGAAAAAATTCATGTGACGCTTTAAGTGATGATGTGACCATTAAGTGATGACGTGACACTATAAAAAAATCTTCTCTCTCTCTTTGGCCCATCGTCCCCATGCCCCTCATTCTCTCATATCAATGTTGATGACATTCACTCTGGAGATTTCCTAGCGATTACAAAAATTCGAGGCCGCTGAGGTGGTAGTCGATGGCTTTCTCTTGCCTCAAGTCAAGCTTAACTGGTTCTCAAATTCAAGGGAGAATGCTCTTTCTACACATAATGAAGACCTTGTTCAAGTCAAAGGCAAAGATGGTCTTACACCTTTCCGTTTGAGGAGCGTTGGAGCAATTGAGTTATTAGCACAATTGCTATCAATTTGCCTAGAATCAATCAGAGTGATACTGCTTTGTATTATGAGTCATAGACACCTCAACAAGACGAATAGAAACATCTTTCAAATCACCCACCAATTAAGTCGGAAAACTTGGATTCTTTTCTTTATCTTTTTCCTTTTCTTTTCCCGCATGCAGTGTGCGTTGCTCATTATGTTCAAATACAATATAAGAATTAGATTGGACAAGGGGCCAAGTATGCCTATAATAAATATAATTTTCTCCAATATCTCAAAAATGATAACAATGGCATGTGTTAAAAGACTACTTAATTAATTTCAATTTTTTTTTAATCAAATTCATGATCATAATTGATGGGCTGATATATATTCCATTCTCATATAAACTCTTATCATTGTGTTTTGTATTAGTATCTCTTTCTTCTGCTGCGTCTCTTTACCATTGAGAAAAAAGTTGTCAAGGAGAGTGATTGAGGCCTAGGCAAAAAAAATGTAAAAAAAAAAAAAAAAATTTATTTATAAGACTACAATATCTCATTAAGTTATACGTTGAAGAGTTGCGCTACTTGTGCAGCCCAATCTACTAAGCATTAGATGTTAAATAGAAAAAAAAAATGATATANAAAAAAAAAAAAAAAAAATTATTTATAAGACTACAATATCTCATTAAGTTATACGTTGAAAAGTTGCGCTATTTGTGCAGCCCAATCTACTAAATATTAGATGTTAAATAGAAAAAAAAAATGATATAGAAATCATTTGCGCCCAAACACATACTTATAATTTCTAAATAAAATGAGTATAGGTTACACAAAGAGGATTGAGCCGAATTGATGTAAGTCATAGAAAAATATTATCCTGATATAACATCATTATCATATAATATTATGACTATTTAAACAGGACATATGCCCAAACTTCACAATAACATGATGGGCCTAGCAATTTCAAAGTCTTTTTTTTTGGGCTGGAATTGTAGAATGATATGGTACATATGTTTTTAGTTTACTTGGTCACATTTTCCTTAAGGAACACTCAACCAAAGTATCATTTTTCTAAGCCTAATACGAGTTCAAAGATTTGGCACAAATTGGTGACCATGATTAAATAAAAGAATGCCAACATTTGATCAAATTTGGGCTATTAGATGTCATAAGATTTGAAATTAAATTGATTTGTATAGTTTAAAATTTCAGCTTCCATTTTTATTTTTATTTTTTGCTATAAAAAAATATGAAATTTCAATTATGATACATAGATTAATTAGTTTGCTTAAATAACTAATGAGCAACCATTTCCATTTCTTCCTCACCTTGTGCATCAAACCCTCAAGGTGAGGAAGTTTTTAAACAATGAATACTCTGTTATTTAAATATAAATTAGTGGCTAAATTATATTCATTTGTTCATGCATGTTCTTTGAATTAGGAGATTATATTCTATGCAAGTTTTTGATGAGGCATACTATTGAAGCTAACTCAAAAATAAAGCCAACTCAAAAATAATAATTATAATGAAGATAAAATTAGACAAATTACTTGAACTGTCTACCAATCTAAGAGAACCAGAAATGAATTTAGACATAAAATTTATGTCCTCCAATTGAGCACTGTTTAACTACTAATGCTATAAAGTTAACAAAATGATACTTAAGAAAAAGTAGCAATGATTATATTAGTTTTGCTTTTCCTTGAAAACTACAAATGCACGAGTGTTAAAGAACATAGAACTCAGTGAATGGAATATAATTAGAGAACATCAACTTAATGCCATACAAAAGTTGGAGATTACAGTCATGTATTTGTTTTGCTTTTAAAACAATGGCGTTAACCAAAAGTAACAAAAAGAAAAAAAACCAAACCCCATTTTTTGTCCTATGGCAATGTAGTAATTACATGTCCTCTTGTCAAAGTTGTAAAGACTTGGATGCACAAGTGATTTCATGCAACGACGTCGTTCAGCAGCTTAAAAGCGGCGCATGGAAGACACCACCGGCCTTCTAGGACTAATTGCATGCAGTTCAATTTAACTTTTCAAAGTTGCTATATATAATATGATGATAAACTATTATGAAGCACATTATGAAAACATTATCAGCTCAGCTGGTTTGTAATGAGATATGAATCATATAATTTATATGATGAAGTACTCAATATTTAATCATATTAAATTTATATATGTTTTCAAATTTTATTAACTAGTGTTCAAATATATCTCTGCTTTAAAATGAATTGTCCAAGATAAGCGTATTTATTTGAGTCACAAAACAAACCTTTTTAAAAAAAAAAAAAAAATTGGAAAGAAAAGTAAGCTGAGCAAGATCTACGTCGACTATCTAATTTATAAATGATTAACAAATTATAGGCCAAATGCTAGTCGACCATTTACACAAATTAAAGAGACGCAAGAATACAATGCTGGGGTTTGCACTCTGCACATATTACTTATAATAATTCAATGGGAGAAGACACAAGAGAAATAAGGGGCAAAAAAGGGGAGAAGAAAAGAAGTGAGATGATCCCTCTCACGTAGGCCACTTGGTGACGTGTGACTTTAGCACGCGACCGGAGCAGAAAGTGTAGAGCAATTCTCCCGTCTTGCACCACCAGAAGAGAACAACAATACCTAATTTTAATATAAAAAATATATATTAAAAATAATTTTTTTGAGTGTATTTTTTTTATATTATATATATATTTTTTTAAAAGAATTATATATTACAACACATATTAAATAACTTAATTTTTTAATATTTTTGATACCAAAATTATATTATAAATTTTATTGAGTCCCACTCAAAATCTTACTAAAAGAGAATGGGAATAAAACTATCTCCTCTAAGAAGATAAATAACATAACTCTCACCTTCATTTATAGTACAGTCCTCGGACATAATCTTGGTCCTTTTTCTGGTAGGTAGGTTTGGTGATTGCTTGCAGAATAGTCCCTTTCCCTCAACTCCTCACTCGCTCTTTGGCTACAGAGACACCACTACTTTGCTTATGCCACCGCATTAAATAGCCTCTAATCTCCACTGTAGCAACTAGCAAGACATATATACTCAGTCCCGCACCTCATTATCATTAATGCGGTGATAATGACATTTGGTAACGCAACATTTACGACCATAAACTATATATAAATTGCTTCTCTCACTTTTTTTTTTTTATATCTTGTCTTAAAAAAAGGTTTAAAATCTTAGCTTGATTTTTTTTCTTACTATAGAAAAGTTAGAGATGCGAAAAGCAAAAAAAAGTTCTTCTTTTTTGGGATGCTAAAAGTCCTTATATTAATTGAAAGAATCCGAATGCTAAAGCTAATTGATTTTATCTTTTTTATTGGATACAGAATAAATATTTTGATATAATCATTTAAGATAAGGCCATTTGTAATAATTCCTTTGTGTGTGGATTAGTAGTTTGATAGATCCTTATAAGACTAAAGTGATCTTGAATACCGTAAAAGATAACGATTTTTATTTTGTTTTTGTTAAAGAAATTTTTGGAGGCAAATAAGTTATTACAGCTCCAACACATACTCACTGCAATTGATGAATGGCTATTAAAGATGAGGAGCTAATGCAGAATCATATATATACGCCTTCGTCTTTCTCTCCCGGTAATAACAATACTATCCTGGTTTTTATTTTTTAGTTTGATAAAGGAAAACAAGTTTTATTAATTTGTTGTGTTAAAAATTAATTAAAAGGCAAAGCAAGGCATGAATGGTTCACAACGCAAACGTGTGCCCTCTAGTTCATGCTTCCTTGGTCCTGTTTGGGTTTGCTATTATTAGACAAAAAAAAATAATTAATAAAACAAATGAAGAGAATAGAAGCGTTGCATCGTTTTGTCCATCAAATGTTAACGAAATGGAGCGCCACTCTAGCATTGCCCAACAATAGCACAGGGAAACCGTGGGCAGCTCATTCCCTTCATTCTGTTGCTCTCCAATTGCTTTTTCCTTCTCTTTATTATATTATAATTTCTTTGCTTTATAATTTGCTTGCTGCTTGTCTGGGTGGTTATTGAGGCGCTGGGCCCATTATTTTCTGATTTGTGCTCTTGCTTGCATGCCTGCCATGTCTCTCTTTATCTTGCATTTTCCACAGTGACCATTTGAATGGGAGAAGACAGAAGAGAATAAGGCCGAAAAAAGGGGAGAAGAAAAGAAGTGAGTTGATCCCTCTCACGTAGGTCACTTGGTGGCGCGTGACTTTAGCACGCGACCGAGAAGAATGTGTAGAGCAGTTCTCCAGTGTCTTGCACCACCAGAAGAGAACAACAACACTTTGTATTTTCAGGTACTTTGGGTTGATGATCAAATGGGTATTTGAGCTCGAACTGATTCAGATGAGTGTTTGATCTTTTTCCAGAAAGACTACAAATAAGGGTAAGTTTATGATGAAACCTCAAATTTTCTCCCTTTTCCCTCATTCCCCTTAATCAAAACATTTATACAGATTTTAGATCAATATTTGTCATTGGATATGAAATATGAACTCAAAAGAACTACACATAAGTCATAACAAGAAGACATACTTTAATCAAAAACAAAGAAAAGAAAAAAGTTGATTAGACACAAGACTTTTTATTAATTTCCAAACTTGATATGAACAATATCTTACTTCTTGTCTTCACTTGTGTCATTGCTAGTTGCTTCCACTGTAGCCAATAGGATGGTTACTTCGCCCACGCCCAGAATTTGAAGGTGGTGAGTTGTTGCTAGGTGGTGGACGGCTACCATAACCAATGAGGTCTCCAACAGTTTTTCTACCCTGAGAATTTGAAGTTTGTGAGGTACTAGTGCCCGGAGAAGATCCAGTAGGTGGTGGGTGACTGCCATAACCAATGGGCTGTTGGGGATTGCTCATTGAGAGCGGGAACGATGGGGCAAAGAGAGAGAAAGAGTTGCAGAGGGAGAAATGGGACAATGAGAAATGGGACTACTTATGTCCAATATTGTGCTTGGTGCCGTAAGTGACAAATCTTAAATAAGGTTGAACTATTAATGTCATGGAAAAGGGCTTGGTGTGGCTTGGTGCCACGACAAATCTTAAGTAAGATTGGACTACTAATTATGTCATGGAAAAAGGGCATGGTGCCGGAAGCGACAAATCTTAAATAACTAATGGGTCAATCGAACCCTGACGGAGAGGAATTTTTAAATAGCTAATACTCTATTATTTAATTATAAATTAGTGACTAAATTATATTCATTAATTTGATCATGTCTTGTTCTTCGAATTAGGAGATTATACTCTATGGAAGTTTTTGATGAGGCATACTATCAAAGCTAACTTCAAAATAATATCATATTATAATGAAGATAAAATAAGACAAATTAGTTGAACTGTCTACCAATCTAAGAGAGCCAGAAATGAATTTAAACATGAAATTTATGTCCTCTAATTGAGCACGGTTTAACTACTAATGCCATGAAAAAAATGCTATAAAGTTAACAAAAGGATACTTAAAATTAGCAATGATTATATTAGTTCTGCTTTTCCCTGAAAACTAGTACAAATGCACATGGGTTAAAGAACAGAATATACTCGTTTAGGATACAACTTTATTACCACAAGTGACACAAATACCTCTCCTAACATTACACGTGGTGAGGACTGATTGGTTGTCTGTATAGTATAGGGCAAAGAGAGAAATGGGACAATGGAGCATAGAGACAAAGAATCTAAAAAAAAAGCCCAATTGATGTATGTCATACAAAAATATTATCCTGATATAACATCATTATCATATAATATTATGACTATTTAAACAAGGCATATGCCCAAACTTCACAATAAAATGATGGGCCTAGCAAGTTCAAAGTCATTTTTTTGAGCCTGGAATTGTAGAATGATGTGGTACATATGTTTTTAGTTTACTTGGTCACATTTTCCTTAAGGAACACTCAACCAAAGTATCATTTTTCTAAGCTAAAGACGAGTTCAAAGATTTGGCACAAATTGGTGACCATGATTAAATAAAAGAATACCAACATTTGATCAAATTTGGGCTATTAGATGTCATAAGATTTGAAATTAAATTGATTTGTATAGTTTAAAATTTCAGCTTCCATTTTTATTTTTATTTTTTGCTATAAAAAAATATGAAATTTCAATTATGATACATAGATTAATTAGTTTGCTTAAATAACTAATGAGCAACCATTTCCATTTCTTCCTCACCTTGTGCATCAAACCCTCAAGGTGAGGAAGTTTTTAAACAATGAATACTCTGTTATTTAAATATAAATTAGTGGTTAAATTATATTCATTTGTTCATGCATGTTCTTTGAATTAGGAGATTATTCTCTAACTCAAAAATAAAGCTAACTCAAAAATAAAGCTAATTCAAAAATAAAGCCAACTCAAAAATAATAATTATAATGAAGATAAAATTAGACAAATTACTTGAACTGTCTACCAATCTAAGAGAGCCAGAAATGAATTTAGACATTAAATTTATGTCCTCCAATTGAGCACTGTTTAACTACTAATGCTATAAAGTTAACAAAAGGATACTTAAGAAAAAGTAGCAATGATTATATTAGTTTTGCTTTTCCTTGAAAACTACAAATGCACGAGTGTTAAAGAACATAGAACTCAGTGAATAGAATATAATTAGAGAACATCAACTTAATGCCATGCAAAAGTTGGTGATTACAGTCATGTATTTGTTTTGCTTTTAAAAGAATGGCGTTGACCAAAAGTAACAAAAAAACAAAATCCCTTTTTAATTACATATCCTCTTGTCAAAGTTGTAAAGACTTGGATGCACAAGTGATTGCATAAAACGACGTCAGCTTAAAAGCGGCGCAGGGAACCCCACCGGCCACCAGGCCCACCACTGTGTTCTGATATCGTCATCTTTCAGAATTTAACTTTTTCAAATTTGCTTTATATAATTATAATGTGGTTGCACTTGCATGCAATACTCATCACAATTTGAAAAACATGTCAAGAAAGGAAGCATACGTGTTTATTTATAGACCAAAAAACAAACCATATTTCATTAACTCGTGTTCATATAAATATGTGCTTTAAAATGAGTAGTCCAAGATGAGCATATTTATTTGAGTCACAAAACAAACTTTTTTTTTTCTTTCTTTTAATTTTTTTTTGGAAAAAAAGTGAGCTGAGCCATACTATCTAATTTATAAATGATTAACAAATGAGTAAACTTACATTTGAGTCCTTGAAAGATTTGAGTTTTAAAAAATCGTCCTTAAAAAATACATAAGTACAAATTGATCTTCGAAAAATAGGATATCCATAACAAAATAGTCATTTGTTAGTTAGGTTTATTAACAAGTGACAGAATTGTTAATGTATTACCGTTAACTGCTTACATGATATATTAAGGATTTGTATGACATTTTAAATTACCATGTGGCATATGACATGGATTAATTAAAAAAAAAAAAACTTCGAAAAATGCACACTTCATAAGGCTTGGTCTACGCGGAGTTATTTCTTCTTTATTTATGATTTGAGCTGGCATCATCTTCCTCTTTTTCTCTTTTGGCATTTCTCACAGCCATCGAGGCCAGAATACCCGGTGTCTACACCGGCTGGGCATGGCAGAGCGCTCATGCCACCTTCTACGGTGGCAGCGATGCCTCTGGAATTATGGGTATCTCTCGCCAACTAAACACTTATATTCAACTTTTAATCAAACCACACACAAAAAGTTTCCACCTTTAATGTTATAGCTTCTTCAAGCCCACAAGAATGTTCAATTTCCCTCTGGTTACTCTGTTTTCCTCTCAAGTATCTCATGGAGAAAAAAAAAACTGAAAAAGTTTCCTGCTTTAATCGTCAAGAAGAATACCCATTTGTGAAATTCTACAAATTGTTATTAATTTTGATTTTCTTCTCTGTTCTCTTTGCAGGCGGGGCTTGTGGCTATGGAAACTTACACAGCCAAGGCTATGGCGACGTTATAGCTTCTTCAAGTCCACAAGAATGTTCAATTTCCCTCTCGCTACTCTGTTTTCCTCTCAAGTATCTCATGGAGAAAAAAACACTGAAAAAGTTTCCTGCTATAATCGTCAAGAAGAATACCCATTTGTGAAATTCTACAAGTTGTTATTAATTTTGATTTTCTTCTCTGTTCTCTTTGCAGGCGGAGCTTGTGGCTATGGAAACTTATACAGCCAAGGCTATGGCGATGTTATAGCTTCTTCAAGTCCACAAGAATGTTCAATTTCCCTCTGGTTACTCTGTTTTCCTCTCAAGTATCTCATGGAGAAAAAAAACACTGAAAAAGTTTCCTGCTATAATCGTCAAGAAGAATACCCATTTGTGAAATTCTACAAGTTGTTATTAATTTTGATTTTCTTCTCTGTTCTCTTTCCAGGAGGGGCTTGTGGCTATGGAAACTTATACAGCCAAGGCTATGGCGTTAACACTGCAGCTCTGAGCACTGCTCTATTCAACAATGGGTTTAGCTGTGGAGCTCGCTTTGAGATTAAGTGCGCTAATGATCCACAATGGTGCCATTCCGGTAGCCCTTCCAAATGCTAGTCGACCGTACTAACCCATGACCAGTTAGTGTGATGGAATTTTCTAACTTCATCAAGGGCAATTTTGTGAAAAATTATTCTCCAGTGTCTTGCACCACCAGAAGAGAACAACAACACTTTGTATTTTCAGGTACTTTGGGTTGATGATCAAATGACTATTTGAGCTCGAACTGATTCAGATGAGTGTTTGATCTTTTTCAAGAAAGACTCCAAATAAGGGCAAGTTTATGATGAAACCTCAAATTTTCTCCCTTTTCCCTCATTCCCCTTAATCAAAACATATATACAGATTTTAGATGATATGAAATATGAACTCAAAAGAACTACACATAAGTCATAACAAGAAGACATACTTTAATCAAAAACAAAAAAAAGAAAAAAAGTTGATAAGACACGAGACATTTTATTAATTTCCAAACTTGATATGAAACATATCTTACTTCTTGTCTTCACTTGTGCCATTGCTAGTTGCTTCCACTGTAGCCAATAGGATGGTTACTTTGCCCGCGCCCAGAATTTGAAGGTGGTGAGTTGTTGCTAGGTGGTGGACGGCTACCATAACCAATAAGGTTTCCAGTAGTTTTTCTAGCGTAAGAATTTGAAGTTTGTGAGGTACTAGTGCCCGGAGAAGATCCAGTAGATGGTGGGGGACTGCCATAACCAATGGGTTGTTGGGGACTGGTCATTGAGGGCGGGAACGATGGGGCGGAGAGAGAGAGAGGAAGAGTCTCAAAGAGAGGGTAGAGACGTTGGGGAAGAAGAGTTACTGAAAGTGTTTTCTTTGTACGTTATATATATACTATTAAAAACACTTAGGGTGTGTTTGGATGGAGTATTTGTAAAGTGTAATGTATTTATAGAGTGTATTTAAAATACCAATTTTTAATTACTCTGTTTGTATAATTTTTTAAAGTATTTTTAAAATTCTAATGCAATTTTAGAGTGACTTTTAAAACCTCAATACAGTATATTTCAAATTCAATTAAAATAGTGTATATTTGAAATTCATTCTTTTCTCCTCAGCCCCCAATACCCCTCCCCCTCCCTGGAGCCTCCGAAACACCTATGCGGTTATGGTGTGGATGTGTATGTGAGCTGGTTGTGTTTCCTGCTCAATTCTCTTCCATTTCAGGACTCTTATGCGATTATGCCACCCGTTCCCATTGCCTCCCACGCCGCTTCTCTCTATTTCAATGTCAAAGTCCTCACACTCTCCTCGCAAATCCTTACTTGCACACTCCTCCGCACATCACCTTTCTTCTGCAATACCCGTAAGACCAAGTCCAAATAGATAGTTATTAGGTCTGATTGAAAGCAGTGGCTATCTGAGAAACGACATGGCTTTGGCTTTGATTTCGATTCTGATACCCGGAATTGTTCTTTCAACAGTACAAATTTTTTAGGGTTTGTTATTTAGGTTTAAGGAAAATAGAACTCAAGGTCGAGGGACTGAAGGAGGAAGGGTCAGGTTAGTGTGTTAGTGATTTAGTGTGGGAAAACCTTAGGCCATAATGACATCGTTTTGTGAAGAAATTTTTATATACAGTGCGGGGTGGGGCAGGGCTTCCCCATCCCCAGACCCGCCCCTATCAAATTACCCATAAAATTACCCATCCCCATCCCCATACCCATTTTTCTGCCCCATACCCATACCCGAACAGGTAAAAAAACGGGGGCCCCATTGAGTATGGGGCAAATTGCCATCCCTACTCTTTAGTAACGTGCTCATTGAGATTCTATCTTGAATGAGGCCATTTGTAATAAGTCTCTTGTGTGGACTAGTAGTTTGATAGATCCTCATAAATTCCTTTTTATGGATTTTGATTGGTAGGTTTTCTCTATGGGATACGTGTGTTTTGACCTTAGAGAGCAATGACCATAGCATCTAGTAGCCCAATTTTTGTTTGGTAACAAAAACAAAAGAAGAATAAACACTGGGCTTGGTCAATAGACTCAGAAAACAAAGCGTAACATTAGACAAAAGTGAGAAAACTAATGTTCAATATTAAATAGACTTGATGAG
>QAOA01002459.1:4320-19041 GCA_003255065.1 Cercis canadensis
ATGCAACATGCCTAAGCTATTTACTAGTTGAGTGAATGCTTGAAATTCACCACCAAAATCTGATTGGATGACTTTGATCTTGGAGTCAAATTGTCTTTCAACCATGAGTTGAAACTGTTGAAAAAGCACTAGTGCTTCATTCTTGGACTGAAGTAAATATAACCAGGAGAATCTGCTATAGTCATCAATAAGAAGCAAGAAATAACAGGCACCATTCACAGATAAGCTAGAGGGAGAACCCCACAAGTCAGCATGGACTAATTCAAAAGGTCTTACTGCTTTAGAGTAATTTCTTACAAAAGGAAGTTTGTGACTTTTGGCTAGTTGACAAGTATCACATAATGGTCTACTGTTTGTACTGAAAGTAGGAATATTACATTGCTGCAGTATTTTATTAACAATTTCAATTGAGGGATGGCCCAACCTATTATGCCAAAGCCTCAGTAAATCAATGCTAGACTGAGAGGGTGCACTGAACACTTGAAAAACTTTGCTCGCACATTTGCTTGATGAATGTGCAGAAGGAACACAGTATAGACCTTTGTCAAGACCTCCTTTGAGTAGGATTGCTTGAGTTTTCTGGTCCTTCACAGCAAAATAAGAAGGATAAAACTCTACATAAGCATTGTTGTCATGACAGAGTTTTTGCACACTAACTAAATTAGCAGCAATTTTGGGAACATGCAGCACATTGGTAAGCATTAAGGAACCATGAGGAGTAGAAAGTGTACTGTGACCAGTATGAAGAACAGAGAGACCCTTACCATTTCCTACAATTACTTTGTCATCACCATTGAATGGATTATGCAGAGAAAGATTAGCCAAGTCTGAGGTGACATGATGTGTGGCTCCTGTGTCAAGAAACCAAGGGGTCTCACCAAGAAGTCCAGGAGCAGCCATTAAGGCTTGAGGATCCTGTGCAGATGAGGAAAACTGATTAGAATTAGGAGTTTTAGGTTGAAATTGATTGTCAAACCTGTGCCAACACTCCATTGCCACATGACCAATTTTGAAGCAAATCTGGCACTGAGGTTTTGAACCAGAAACAATCTTTCCTTTGTTGTGATAACCACCATGTGAGCCACCTTGTCCAGTGTTACGATGGCTAGAATTATTGGTAGCAGAACCATGTGCATGAGAGTTGTGAAAGCCATGGTTATGTTGATAAGGTTTTCTTTTTCCTCGATTTGAGTTGTACATAGCTGCATTGGCTTGCAGTGGTATGTGCTGCTCCACTGAGTGTTGACTAGCCAATCTGCTTTCATAGGTTTCAAGATAGCTTTGTAAAGCTTGTACTGAGATTGAATCCAAACGAGAGGTAATGGAAGCCACAATTGGATTGTAATCTGAGCCTAGACCAGCTAGCACAGCCATAACTTGATCATCTAGGCTTACTATTTCACCAATTGCTCGTAGATGATCACATATGTGTTGGATTCGAAGCATGTAATCCATCACACTTAATCCACCTTTTCTTGTTGTTTGCAGTTGTAGACGTAACTCCATAATCCTTGCACGAGAGGCAGAGGCATAGCTTTCACGCAATGCTGTCCAGATTTCATAGGCAGAATTATAAGCCATAATCTGTGTCATCATCTGCTCAGTGAGAGATGAGTATATCCAACTCATCACCAGCCTATTCTGGCGTTGCCAAAGAACATATTCTGAATTCAACATCACTGTTCCAGTGGTTGTAGATGCAGAATCAGTGACTGCGATCCATTGATTTGGACATGGCCGTGTGCCTTCTAGAATATCTTCATAGCCATTGGCTATCACAATATTGAGCAATTGATTCCTCCAGATGAGGAAATTATTGCGATCAAGTTTAATTGTAAGAGTTTGACCGAAGGTAGGAAGGTTAGAGTTGATACCAGCACCTTTTGTTGCCATGGTGTTCGATGAATGATTATTCCCAAGATTCTGAGTTTCCGTCAATGGTGTCACATTGATGTTGGAGTGATCTTCCATTGATGAAGCTCTGATACCATATGAGATTTAGAATCAAGAATCAAATTATGCAGAATATGCAGCTCTGCAGAATTTGCTATATCAGAAGTGATGAAAGCAAGAAGTAAAGAAGAGGAGAGAAGAGAGTAAACTCAGAGTTGTTTGAACTGAATTCTCATTGCTGTAATGCATTGTATCTTACACTTTTTATAGCACTTCGAATACTTGCATGAACCTAACTTACAGCTGTAATCCTAACTGACTTGACAGCTCATATCAGAAATAATAACTGATTAGCTTAATTACTAAACTACCAGGCATAACTAACTTTGCCAGATCAGCAATGCTGATCTGTCACCTTGACTTCAGCTTTGGCTTGTGTTTGACTTTAGCTTGACATGTGCTAGACCGCAGCTGAGCTTGTGCTACTACACTCACATTCGCAACCAAATATTTTTGCAAATTTCGATTCGGCTTCGGTCTTCGTCATTGTCGCTAGGTTGAATTTTTTTTGTTAATTCATCAGTAAGGAAGGATTGAAGAAGTGGATCTCGTCCACCCTTTCCCAATGCAATAAGAAAAGTTGCCAACAAGAACATAGGAACATCCCTCGCCTGAAAGTTGCACCGAGCATGGGACCAGAGTAGCGTTAATCCCTGTCAACAAAAGAAGTAGAGAAGATATCATCAATGGATAGAACAGAGGATCCTCTAAAACTTAGTTAGAAGAACTGTAGAGTCCTCGCATCCAAATTAATAAGCTTAAATTATATGGCCTTGAATGTTTAATTTGTCCACACATAAATTTAAGAGTAAAACCCCTTTTTAGTCCTTGAAAAATGCATTCATTAATAAATTCGTCATCCAAAAATTTTCGGTGTTAAATTGGTCCTTAAATTATTATTTTCGCTGACAAATTAGTTCTCCGTTAGGGTTTGTTAGTTAGATTTAACAGACTTTGCAACGTGGCACATGGTCCATCTGCCATGTCAGCATGCCACTTCAGCAACTAACGGCCCGTTGCAAATTCTGTTAACAAACCCTAATGGAGGACTAATTTGTTAGCGAAAATAATAATTCAATGACCAATTTGTCACCAAAAATTTTTGGAGGACAAATTTGTTAGTAAATACATTTTTCAGGGACTAAAAAGGGGTTTTACTCTAAATTTAATAGACTTGTGTGTGAAAATGAATATATATTTTTTGAGATATTGGGAGGGGGGTTTAGGGTTTGGGAAGATAGAAAATAGTCACCAGTGGAGAAGTGTGGTTTATTGGCACCCTAAGAAAATAATAAAAAAATTTAAATAACAATTATGCATTATTAACAATAAATATGTCTTGCTAGTTCTTTTGGCTAGTAAAATCTCTTGTAATTATTGTAGAGATATGGGGTCGAATCCCTACCTTCTCAAGGAAGGAAAAGTTATAATCGTTCTAGGGCATAGATATATTTATTCATGCACACCTAGTATAGAGATCTAGAAAATCTAAGCCTGACAAAAAAAAAATTAATTGGATCCAAATTAAAATTAAAATTGTGCCATGCATGTTTACAGGTAGAAAATGTGTGAACTTGCAAGACATTACTCCCCCGGTAATAAGAGCATAAATATCTCTTTCAATATGATTGTGGAAGTTCTCAGTGAAAATTGATAATCAAGTGTCAAGTTTATCTTATGTTATGCTTCACGTTTCTAAGTCCAATAATATGGATTACAATATTTACTAATGCCAGAAATTATAGATATGAGAAAATAAACTTGTTTGAAACATACTTCTCATTCAATGAGTTTTCTGCAGGACATGAGATTGGCATATTAATCATATTCAGATCAACCTATAAAATTCTATGCATTCACTTACGGTAACATAGGCCCCAGTGGAGCAGAGGATGGCACTGAAGCGACCTGCATGTGCATCTGAGATGTGAGCAATAATTATAGACAACAAGGAAGCGAGGCCCTCTTGCAAACTCACGAGAATTGCTGCTTCCGCCAGATGCTTTTGTCTATCCGCTGGGTTCATGTAGAAAGTAATTAACAGCGACACACAAGCGTAATCCACCAAAGTGTGGCTCACAACCAAGCCTGCAATCCGTTAAAAAACATGAGACAAATTAGGGTTTCGTTTGCGAAACCGTGAGTTGAAATCTTCTAGTCTAGATTGCAAATCTTACCCCAGCTAAATAGTGATGCAACGGCTCATATACAGCACGAGCATGCCTGGAGAATTGTTCACCAATTCTTTCCATTATGGACCAAGAGACAATGGACGAAATTTTGCTTGCTCACCAATTCTCCCATATAGTATAATATATAAAGAGATGTTAGCTTGTAACTGAAGGATAGTTGAGCTGAGAACGAGTTACACGTTATGGTCATATGTTAATATAAAATTTTATATCTTTCTGTTTTTCCGTAGTCAAATTTTAAAAATTTTTATTTGCCTCAATTCAAATGAAGGAAACGCGTATGACTCATTGTTCATCAGCTTTGAGCGTGACAATATTAGAACTCTTAATTCCTAAGTTACAAACACATATTAAAATTATTTTTGGGTAATTTTCTCTACATCACCCTTTTAAATTCAAAGAGCTTACCCATAAAGGATATGATACAAGTTAAAATTACTTCTATCACTTTCTTTCAACACAATTTGAACTTTAGATTGAATGATTCTTTGGTCCTCTCAATTCTCACTCGGCCCTACGTCACATGCTTTAACTTGTTCAATATATAGTACTTAATTGATATATGTTTGGAAACTTGTGTCCAAGTTTAGTCAATTAGTTAATCTCTTACATTACATCACAAATAATGTATAATTTCTAACAAGAAAATGGACCTGTTAAAACTCTGGTCTTTGATCCATATATGTTATCGCAAAAAATATAAACACGTGATTACTTCGATTACTGTTACAACATTGTTTAGCAAGCCATAAAAAAAAAAAAAGGCAGCAAATACATAGTATCATATAGTTCTTCATCTTTTGGCTAAGTTATTCCTTATTTGTTATTTATTTATCCACTAAAATAAACTCAAGAGTAATTCTATTTAGCTAGAGAAAAATTTGTCAAAATCTTGCTAAAATTCAAGATGATTGTTGGATGAAACAAAATGGTAGAAACCATTATTTATATAATGATAGTTATAAGTCCATATTATTCCTATAGGCTGCAAAAATTCTAGCTATCAAGCATTTTTCTAAATTTAACTATTTGTGGCAATGTATTTATGGCAACAAATAATAAGTTAATATAAAAATAAATCAAGTTTAATAACACTTTACTTATGACAACTAATTAACTTTATATGACATTATCTTTTGGGATTAGGAATCATTAAGAGTCATTCTATTAAAAATAACTTTCTTATAAATGGCTGCTTTTGCTTTTTTTTTTTTTTTTTTTTTTTTTTTTTTTTTTTTTTTTTTTTNTTGCAATGCACTTGGGAAAGGGAAAGAGAGTACATAGCAGAAATATAACATTTTGACATTAAAACTCTGCGATTTTTATGACCAAAGGAAGTGCCACTAGACTCACATGTCATTGATAACATCTTTTAGTTGTTTGTTTATGGTAATATTATAAATGTTAGTTATTCAATACTACAAGTAGTATTCATATCACAAGTAAAATTCATTAATGAAATGATTTGTATCGCTTATTTTACTTAACATATATGTGAAGCTCATATAGAAGTTACAAAATACATGATCTAGATTATCATAATAATTAGTTATATTTCTCATACAACTACCCCTATTAGATTTTCCTTTTGCTCTCACCTCTAATTTCTGTATTTTACCTTCCAACAAGGGTTCCATAAGAGAGAAAATCAGAGCCTATAGTGATGGGTCTTGAGCAAAATACGAAGTGGAAGGCAAATATAAACATCATTGTCATCCTAGCAAGGATCTTCAGAAAAAAAAAAAAAAATCGATCATAAATTTGGTCTAAGTACAATATAAGCAAATGGAATAATTACTGCTAGAAAAATGCTGGACTTCAGTTTTCTGGCCTTCGAGAAAGTCAGTTTGCTTTCCTTCAAATGTAGTCATTATTCAAGAGGTCAAGTCAAATGTTACATTAAAAAACAATAATTAGGTTTTCTGAAATGACAGTTGCCATATTATTAAAAAAAAAATACTGTTTAGAATTTATTGAGCACCATGCTACCTCTATTAGAGGGATAATGTTACCCAACATCTAATTAGATTGGTTAAGGTGTGATTTATTTAGTAATTTTGATGTAATTATAAAAATTTTAAAAATATAAATTATTTAATATGTGCTAGAATATATAATTTTTAATAAAATATAAAAGCAATATAATATAAAAAAAAAAAAACGGTACAAGAGCAATTGTTTTTAAATATAATTTTTGACATATTTTTTTATATTGTATCTTTTATGAATTTTACAAAAAATTAATTGCTCTAATACATATTCAATTTTTTAAAGATTTTTATAATAATGTTAAAATCACAAAAGTCTTACTGGAACCACCCAAAACCTCATAAAAAAAAAAAAGGTGAGTTAGCACTACCCTATGAGAGGGGTAGCATAGTATAACCTTAAAATTTTGAATACCAATTTAGTCAAGATTTTTTTTTTTTCTACTAGTGACACCTGTAACCTGCTCTTGGTCACTTTTCTTAGGATACATGTTATGAATTTTCTTGAAGAAGCAAAGAAATGACATAGTACTTGTTTGGAAAGACAATCAGATGTGAAATTGCGCACTAAGATGCAAGAATTCCAGAAGTTACAAAATGTAGCTGTAGATAAATTGCATCTCAAGTAACAAGGAGAAGTATACGGTCAAGGAAAACCGGAGCTGGTGCTCCACCCCCTTTTCTGACTCTCAAGTGACCAAGAGTGATGTTGAGTGGCTTTTATACCCACCTTTTAGATATCTTTTACTTAATTATTTGATTGTTTATTGAGATTAATCATCATCTAATGTGATCTTTTATGTTAAATTGTAGGTTTCATAGGTTAGAATGAAGAATTGAAGAATTGGGAAGTTTTTGGGACATAATTTAAGGGTTACAGCGCTCAAAACCTAGAGTCGCGGCCCCTGGAGCATGAAACTTAAAACCAGGACAGCAGCTCAGGGGTGCACCCCTTGAACAGTAGCGCCGCACCCCCCGTATGCGAAAAAATACACAAGTTGGAAAATTTAGAGTCACCACCAATTGTATTAAGAAAACATATAACAATTGAAAAACCTATTTTTTTTTTTAATTTGGAAAAAATATGGTCTGCCAACCAGAAATGATTCAGGAGTTAATTTGTGTGTGGAGAATGTGTTAGACACCCCACAACACCCGTCTAAAAGACAGTTATCCAAAATTTATTGTGTGAACATAAATATGAACAAAAAATGTGTTTTATTTACCCCAAAATAATAAATATATTTGCAAGAATATCTGACAAAAGTAAAGACAGAGAATTTAAATGTGCAATGCATGATTTCTCTACTGAGACCTAAATTCTTCCACCTCTTCATCGCATAAAGCGACCATCTAAGCTGGCGCTACCTTCACCTAGGTCAGATAGAGAAAGATATCCTATATAGGACTTACTCACTCTATCCTCCCATGATAAGTGAAGATGCCTACGAATACTATGCGACACATATAAATATTTTATATGTAGTGCAAATGCATGATTTTAAGCATTACAATACTTTTCCTTGTACAATAGGAGGAGATTTAAATTACACATCCAAACGGGAAAAAAAAAGTTGCATCTTTGCTCTGAGACTTAGACTAGCCTCACATCTTCCAACCTGGAAAAGAGGATCCGCTTACATACCACATGGCCTCACCAGTGACCATAAATGGGAAAAAGAAACTCATGCACTTATGGAAGTAGCAATTAGTAAAAGAAAAATAAGAAATACGTTAACCAAAATAATGCTGAAACAACAAATGAAACAAACCCAAAACAATCCCCAAAGTAGCCAAAGAAAATCTACATAAAAAAAAATTTAAACAAAGTATCCAAGCAGGCTAGAAATAGTCACTTAAATAGGGGAGGGTAGCAGTGAAACTAATTCAAAACAACAAGGAAGAAAATGGTGGGCTATTTCTAAAAGAATAACTATTAATACCCAATTTTGTTTGGGTCAACCTATCAAGAACAAATATCTTATAAAAATAAAAAAATAAAAAATGTGTTATTATTATTAAAAATAAAAATGATAAAATAAACAAAAAAAAAATGATTGCTATTTGAGGCAACACGCAAGGCAACACTGTGAAGTGTTGTTCACCAGTCTGACTACCCTCCATGCCATGCCTATTGCAGGTTGAAAATAGGAAACAGGAAAATCACATTAGTGCAACTTGCACAATTCTTCAGCTATAAAAAGAGACACAAACTAGAGGAGGAAAAAACCAGTTTCTAAAGCAAAAAAAGAGGGCATGAAATAACAACCAAAGGTAACACAGAAGAGAAACTCCAAAAAATTTCATCAGTTCAGGTACCAATAATTATCTCATTTTTATGCTAAATTTTCATTTTATTGCACTACATACAACATATTAGTAGTTCTATTTTTCATAAATTAGGAAAAACCCAATCTTATCTCTCGTCCTTTTTTTAAACAAACCCAAAAGGAATTTTTTCTTATAAGACAAAGCCACCACACAAAGGGGTGAGATCGGTGGTAGCAACGGTTCCATCCCCCAAGCCGACCATTTTTTAGTGAAGGATAAAAGCTCCAAATTATAGAGAGAAACCCCCTTTTAGAGAGAGAAACTGAATTGGAAAAGAGAGAGAACTAGTTTTTTTTTTTTGTTAGCTAACAAAACATCTAACCTTATACCCATCTTCCATTTTAGAGAAGGAAACAGGTTAGAAAGAGATTTTTAGAGAGAGAAACGGAGTTTCAAGAGAAGGAAAGAGAGAAACTTTTAAGAGATTGAGAGAGAAAACCTTACCTTAGCCATCTTTGGTTGAAAAGCAAAGCCAAGCCTTGGATTCAAAGGGTGGAAGGAGGAGATGTGGGTGGCGTTTCTTCTCTCTATTTTTTCTTGCCTTGCTTCTTTTCAGTATCGTTTTCCCTCTCTGATGCGTATCTATTCTTTCTCTTTGTTTAAATGTTTTTTATTTTCTTTTGTTTTAATTACTTATATTTTCTTTTTGTTTTGTTTGGGCTGATATGTTTTTAGTTTGTACTAGTGCTATTTTCGAGCCGATGTTCAGGCCACTAGACGGCAGGGCGCGGGACCCATGCAATGGGATTTGGGATGAAATTTATTTGATCAGAGGATAAATCTATGTGATCTAATATACCAATTATGGATTTCATATTTTGAACCATAGATATAATACATTAAAAGTATCAATCATGAATCCATAGTACATTTGAAAGAGTATTAAACAAATGCACAATGAGATAATAATATACTAAAAAAAGTTGTGGTGTATGATTTGTATTGAGAATGTTAGTGTCTTTTTATAAGTCTACACGATTTTGCACTAATCCTGAAATTGTAACATTGTTATACTTAATGACTTGAGATATACAAAGTCACTTTGAGTATGAAGAAAGAAGCAACTATATACCATATGTTATTTAGGATAAGCATTAATCATTGTCGTATTCTTTCATAACATCTTTATAACTTATGTACACATTGCACTGTATCTTGTTGTGGGTTCCATATTTTAGACTTCTACGTTACTAACTCTCCTATGATAAGTAAATGACCAAAGTACCAAACCAAACTTCTTTCAAATTTAGGTCATGTTACATTCAATTGTATTTATTTATACCCTCACCTTATCTATTTTTCTTTATCATTATATGTCACAATAGTATCTTATATTATATCATTATTTATATCAAACATAAGAAAGAGAATTCCAAATTTCTTCATTGATAGAAAAGAGTTTCCTATATTGATTAACTAGATAAACATACTAACATATTTATAAATAAAGTATTGACCTCTAATGGTTAGTAAAATAATTTGGTTCTCATTCTTAACTTACTCCAAAAATCAACTGCCCAAAATTAAAATTTCCCCTTGTTCATCTTTAAAATGGACATTTAATGGTTCATTTCCTATTTATAATAAATGTCATATCCCAATTATTTGATTATCATTGAATTTTTTTTTTTAAAAAATGAATAATTAGTGTCATAAGCACTTAATTCATTGTTACATTAGTCTCAGTTTGTCTATTTGTAGTAAGTAGTGCTCTTGAGTGGTATGCCAATCCCATCTTTGTACCCTTGAAGGCCAAAAAAATATAAAATTTTTATACCATTGAGACCTACTGAGGTGATTTATAGTTCTTGCTACCAATGTTCCTTATTCTTCAATAAAATTATCTAAGGCTACTAAAAAAAAAAAAAAAACTTCTCATAATNAAAAAAAGACTTCTCATAATATGACTCCATGGCAAATGATTGAAAATTATAATCAAATGTCTTTGAAAAAAGAAACTTGTGTCTAAAATAAAGAAATAATCAACAACTCATCTTTTTAATCACATAACTTCATGCACTCATAGAAAATTTTAGAAAATTTCAATGAGGATCCTTAATCCTTAAATATAGCTTGTTAATATACTTTTAATTTGTAGTACTTACATTTGGTTTCTTGTTTTATAGATGACTTAGGTTTAAGTTTCTTGTTGTAAGAATTAACTTCAATAGATTCCTATAGTATATTAGTACATGGATTGTGCTTTTACAATTTCTCTGCAATTTCAAACAAGTTTTGTTTTCAGAGTCATCAAAATATTAAGTACTCAAATTTTCTTTTACAATGTTCTTATAATTTCACAATTTAAGCAATGTGAAATATTTTTAAACTTGAACAAAACCATATGCTTGTAAATTGTAGTTAACACGTTAATCAACTCTTTGGTATGCCAGTCTTAGCACATGAATCATTTTCGCTTGCCAACTCCTTTTAAGCAAATGTCTTATATCATTGATAATACAATCATAGAAATCTATGAAGCACCGGTATGCCGTTTCGTGGGGAGTACCCATTTCGGGTACGCTTCCAAAAAGCGGAACGCGTACCTAGTCACCAAAACATACTGAAAGGCCAAGTTTTGTCAAAAAAAAAATGCTATCAAAACGTTGAGCTGCCTACGGAAGGAGGAAACGACGACGTTTTGAAGATGCAAATCCCGGTCAAATTGACATGACGACGTTTTGGACAAAGGAAATACTGGTCAATTGAATACGGCAACGTTTTGGACAAAGGCGGAAATTACATATGATGGATACGGCATCATTTCTAGAGTGGTAGAAATTGAATCTAAGGAGCCTTACGATACCATTTTTTAATGCCCTAACAATTAAATTTCTTTTCTTTCTTCATAATAGTGTTAGGCGTTAAATTTTGGTTCAGTATTTGTACTGTGAGTTAATACTTGTTGGTTGTTATTTATTTTTTAAGGATTAATGGTTGATATTTTTAGTATTTGGAGAATTTTAACATTTTTCTTGTTATTTGATATTTATGACATGGCGTACCCATGACGGACCTGTACCCTTATTTTTTGAAAAATATCGTACCGGCATTTCGTACTCATACTGGGTACGAAACCCGTACTTGTACCCGTGCAACATAGATACAAATGGAAGGTCACATCAGTTTAGTCTATCAAGTGCATTGCCTCTTGGGAGTTTGATTCACATATAGTTTTCTAATGCCTTTATCCCAACATAATATCAGACCATGCCTTATTGTAGTGAATTCAGCTTTCAAATTGCTACCCATGCCTATAGAGCCACATAAACCACTAAGCCGCCCCCTTGATGATCTTGAATAACCCCTCCAAAACCTTATCTCCCTAGGTTCCCAAAACTACCACCATCGACATTTAGCTTAATAGTCTCTATACTTGGAGACTGTCAATGTATCCATTGCACATCCCTTTCCTACTTCCTTGCTTTTTCAGAAAAACTTTATTGCAAGTTAAACCATCACCTAAATCTTATTAACACTCACCATCAACAGAGTGCTATGCCTTTCAAAAACCTATTCATTGCACGTTCTCCATATCCACCACAACGTGTAGTGGAAGAAAATGTGCGACTATATTCCCATTTGTATAAAACCAAGCATTCATATATTTTTTCCAAAAGCTACTCTTTACACCAAAACCCATATAGATGTGATTTATAGCAATCCTCAGACAATGCATTATATTTTCTATATCAAACTTACACCTATTGCATAAGGATTTTTTTACTAAGGTGTATGCGAGCACGAAACCAATTTATGGGTATGGCGTCATGCAGGATTAGCCATATAAAAACTTTAATTTGTTATGGAGCCACAAGCCTTCACACCTAGTTCCACCCTTGGGTATCCATCTCATTTTTTTCTTAGATATTAACCAATCATACCTAGCTTTTGTTGTATAAACCCTAGTTGTGGTATTTCTCCAAACAATCATGTCTTGAATATCACCATACTGAGCAAGTGGCACCCTAAAAATCTTATCTAAAACACAAACATTTCCATATGGAGATCAGATACTTAAGAGCAATTCTAGTACTGTGGAGAAAATGACTATTCTTATTTTATGGATGACTTAGGTTTAGGTTCCTTGTTGTAAGAGTTGAGTTCAATAGAACTTTTTCTACATAGTCTAATCTCACTCTATTTCCAAGAGCTATAGAAAATCTTATTGAATCACCCCTTAGGGTTGGTTTAGTGGTTATCCAAATTATAATCCTATTAGAACTTTAGAAAACTTGTACCCATGGTCTAACCCCACTCTTTTCCCTAATGCTATAGGTTATTTAATTTTTTTCCCCAAAAACCATACCTAGACCTAGTTATAATTTTGATTTTTGTTCCCTTTCCGTCTTAATTATCAATTACACAACCCCCACTCATTCCAATCCATTTATATTTAAATATGATAGAGAAATCGTAACATAATAAGAGTATCCTTGTGATCCAATTATTATTATTACTTTGTATAGATTTAAAGCAAAGTTATAATAGATATAACTACATGTACAATGGTAGGACATTTATTTTTCATTCGAATATCTCAAGAGTATCTTATATTATACCATTTTTTATATCAAACATAGGCAAACATACTAACACTTTATCGATAAAGCATTGACCCCCCAATGGTTAGTAAAACGATTTAGTTCACATTCTCATCCTATCCCAAAAATCAACTACCCAAAATTAAATTGCCCCTTTTGTTTATCTTTAAATAGGACATGTAATGGTTTCTTTCCTATTTATAATACACATCCTAATTATTTGATTACAATTGGATAAATTTTAAAATAATGAAAAATAATTAGTGTCATAAGCACTTAAAAACATAAACACATTTCCATATAAATCTTAGTCGAATGCCTTAGCATGCTATATCTCAAGTTCATTAACACAAAATAGACATTTCCCAAAACTATCAACTCTAATAGTGGGGAACATAGGGAGTAAGATTAATGATATTGCCATCACTAGCTCAAGAAGCTGCAAAGAATGTAAACTTATTAGTACATATGAGTGCACCTTAAGATAGGAAGAGAGAGAGCCCTCGAAATGGCAGTGCTCAATCATAAACATTTAGTACCCGATTGCCAATATAATTTGTGACTTCCATTTCTTTTTACTTCTTTAGAAAATTTTCTTAATGAAGGGCTCCCTTTCAAAATGACTGTCCAAAACATTCCACCACAAACTTAGATGGCAACCATATACATATACTAACCATGAACATCTAACTCAAAATGTTTTATCGTGGTGAGAAGGTACCGCTTAGGTTATAAACTTAAATCTCTCGCAATGTCTCTTGTTTCAAATATCATCTAAACTTTTTTGTTCTAACTTGTTATTAGTAAGGAGTTATACATTAAAGGAAAAAAAAAGTGCAACAATGATTAGCATCTGTGTAAAATGGTAGGACATTTATTTTTCATTCAAACATCACAAGAGTATATACCATTTTTTATTGATAAAGCATTGACCCGCTAATGGTTAGTAAAATAATTTAGTTCACGTTCCCATCTTATCCCAAAAATTAACTATGCAAAATTAAATTGCCCCTTGTATATATTTAAATGCAACATGTAATGATTTTTTTATATTTATAATAAATATCACATCCCAATATTTGATTACCATTGATAAATTTTAAAGTAATGAAAAATATTTAGTGTCATTAGCACTTAAAAACGTAAACACATTTTCATATATATATAAAAAAAAAAAAACATTTACTCAATAATAAACAAAATCCTTTAAGAAAAATTTGAATAGCAATTAACAAATGAAAGGTAACCCTAATTCATTTGTTTTGCTAATTTACTTTTCTCAATTAAAATTTTTGATTTCTGATTGGTCTTACCAATCAAGACAAAGGAAAGGTAATCCTAATTCTAATTTCAAAATAGCAATTAACAAATTATTTGGTGCCATCAATTTATGAAAGTAATTGCCAAAATTAAATAGAAAAATATTACCTTGATTGGCTTTTTTTGTGAAGGGTGGCAGTAACACATATATCAAAATCCAAAATCTTGCTTTTGATGACTGTCAAAACATCAGTTTCCCTAAGAAAAACCAAAATGGTTTTGAATTTTAAATGAATTATCACAACAATAAAATATTTTGACACGAATAAGAATCCAATTGTATCTTGCTTAGTTTGAGCATTATATGTCAAAATGTATATGTATTAAGACATAACTAAATACATAATTTTATTTTATCACGTATAATGGCAGTTAAATTAGGCACAATGAATA
>QAOA01002460.1:0-25706 GCA_003255065.1 Cercis canadensis
ATATATTTTTAATCATCAAAAGACCCAAACGAAATACGGTGTCTACAATGTATAACCACGCTATCACAGAAAATTTAATTTACATGCTTGAAGCACCTGACAATGAACAACACCTCCTTTTAGATGGAGACATACACGAGTTTGGAAAACCTCACCTATTAGAGGATGAAGGATCCGTTATCAGTAGACTTCTCTATACTTTCCTCCACTGGTTTATCTCCTTCGATACTTTGCTCCTACTGATTAAGAGAGTGAGAAAGGGATTTTGCAAGGCTTAGGGTTTTTTCTTTGTGAATTACAGAATGCTTACGATCATTAGCATTTCGGATTTCAACAGATTGCCACTATGAGCAAAGGGACTTCAGTGCTTTGGGGCTTAGGGTTCCAATTTGGGATTTGCAGAATCCTTCGTCACATTGCCAATGTGTCTTCAATTCTTACTCTTCAAAATACGATGCCGTATGGGTGAGGATGACATGTTTTCTTCTCTTAGTAAAATAGCGTCGTTTTATGTGTGCCACACCTGCAACTAGCCTAAATGCCATGTCAACTTGCCAAGTCACCAACTAACGGTTGTCAGCACTTAACATGCCACATGACAATTTTTGTCAAATCTCACTAACGGACCCTAGCGGAGGACTAAATTGTCTTTAAGAGAATTTTTCAAAGACCAAAAAGGGGTTTTACTCAAAATGAAAAACTCAACTTGTTTTTACCAAAGAGGCAGAACAATGGTGGGAGCATCATGATGGGATCTTTTGTCTATAGGAGAAGCCATTCATAATCAGCATATTTTTTTAATTTTATATTTTAAATTACTTTTCTTTCATTTAAAAAAAATACTTCACTAGGATTTTAATATGACAATTTAGTTTGTGTGTAATGGTGCCACTGAGGATGCTATTAGACTACGCCTCTTCCCGTTTTCACTAAAAGATGAGGCAAGGAATTGGCTATATTCTCTACCACAAGGGTCTATTAGTACATGAGATGTGATGACTAAGCAATTCTTGGCTAGATTTTTCCAACCAGCAAAAACCGCCAATATGCATAATGACATCAATACTTTTGTGCAACAAGACATGGAGGGATTGCATGAAGATTGGGAGTGCTTCAAGGGCTTAATGAGGAAGTGCCCACATCATGGTCTACTGGAGTGGATGCAAATTCAAACTTTCTACAATGATTTGAATGGGTCTACAAGAATTCTACTTGATGTTGCTGTAAGTGGGTCATTGATGGAAAAAACTAATGAAGAGGCATACAAGTTACTTGATCAAATAGTGGCAAATGCTCGCCAATAGCGTTATGAAAGGGGTCCAACTCAGAAAGTTTATGGGATGCATGTTATAGATCCCATCAGAGCCCTTACTGCCAAGGTGGACACTATTGCAAAGCATCTGGCTACTCTGACAACCAATGTTATTCATACTATTCAAGCCACTTGTGAAGTGTGTCATGGCAATCATTCTAGTGAAAATTGTCCAGTGATGAACACAAATGTCCCACCATCTCTTGAGGAAGCTCAGTTTGTAGGGAATTCTAATAGGCAAGGTGCACCATACTCTTAACACTTACAATCTATGATGGAGAAACCACCCAAATTTCTCCTGGAAGGACTCTGATAATGTAGTTAACCTATCCAGATTTCAAGCTCAGTCATTACCACCTAAAGCTTCATTGGAAAATGGCCTTGCCCAGTTGGCATTAAACACCACTCAATTCATGACAAGGACTAAGACTACCCTGCAAAACCAAGTTATTTCCATCCGCAACTTAAAGGTGTAAGTTGGGAACATTTCTAATATGCTCTCTTCTAGAGATCAAGGTACATTGCCCAGTAACACAGAATCAAATCCTAGGGAGCATGTGAATGCCATAACTCTTAGGAATGACAAAGTGGTGAAAGAGCCTGAAAAGAAGAGCTAGTGGTAGAAAAAGCATCTGAAGCAATAGAAGAAGCTATTGTACCAACTAAGGAAGTTCCAAAAAGGGAGGTGAAAAAGTTCAAGTCCATACTTTTTCCTAATAATCCTCAACCATACAAATCCTGAGTGTCATTTCTTCACTGGTTTTAGAAGCAAAATTTAGACAAACAATTCTCTAAGTTCCTTGAGGTGTTCAAGAAGCTCCACATCAACATTCTCTTTATGGAGGTCTTGGCACATATGCCAAGTTATGTCAAATTCATTAAGGAGATTCTCACCGACAAGAGAAGACTAGGGGACCTTGAGAATATGGCATTTATTGAGGAGTGTAGTGCAATCTTAAAAAAGAAATTGCCACCAAAATTAATAGATCTAGGGAGTTTTAATATTCCTTTGCTCTATTGGCAACTTATCTTTTGAAAATGCACTTTGTAATCTTGGTGCTAGTATTAACCTTATGCCTCCTTCTATTTTCAGGAGATTGGGTATAGGAGAAGTAAAACTAACCTCCATCTACTTGACATTGGTGGATAGATTAGTCACATATCCAAGGGAAATCCTTGAGCATATATTGGCAAAAGTGGACAAGTTCATCTTCCTAGTGGATTTCGTTGTGCTTGACATGGAAGAGGACCAAAAAATCCCTATAATTCTTGGTCATCCATTCTTAGCAAGTGGGAAAGCTCTTATTGATGTGCAAAAAGGGCAACTCACTTTGAGAGTGTAAGGTGAACAGGTTTCCTTCAAAGTTTTCAAAGAAATAGGGCATCCATATGAAGTCAATGTGTGCTTTAAAATTGACATTATAGATGGAAGCACCAAATTGAAGGACCGAATTGAAGCTCATACTATGGGGATGTCTAATATGAAAAAGCCACCTAATTTAGAGGTCTAAGATGAGGAAATCCCCACAAAGCAAATCGCTGGTTCCTTCCCTCAAGTTAAGTCTCATAAGAAAAGAAAGAAAAAGAAGCCCTCCTTTAAAAAGATCATTTTGGAGCACCTCAAACAATTTTCTTGCTTTGGAGATGGACACTAGGTATGGAGATTGAAGGTGAATGGCCAAAAATCTAAGGCTCATAGAGATGGTAGAGCAAAATCCTAAAAATCATCCACCATTTTTCTGAACCCCAATTGAAGAATCTTAAAGACAGTTTGGCTGAAGACTATAAATGAAACACTACTTAGGAGGCAACCCAAGCATTTTTAGCATTTATTTTAATTTTATTCAGTTTTATATTTTCAGTATATTTTAGTTTTAGTTACTAGTTTCATTTTTCATGCTTAATTCTCCTCTCTTTATGGGGCACAACTATCAGAAAGGGTTAGAGAATAAACGCCGCAACGCTAGGTTCTAAGCGCCTCAGCCCCTGTGTACACGTGCATAAGACACACCTTAACATCTAAGCGTCGTGGCTCCAAGGAATCAATGCACCGTAAAGATAGAGGCAAAGCGCAAGGGCGCCTGCACATTAGTGCCGCAGCCCCTATGTCTTCAAATTGTTGTTACGAAAAAAAAAAGAAAAAAAAAAGGGGCTATTATCTAGGAATAGAAGAAAGTTCAGCATTCTTACCTTTCTCTCACTGAAAATCTCCTTATGAGGATGCCTACCATTGATCTACCATTTATCCAGGGGAGTCCTCTGTCCTTACTCTTTTTACTCAACATTGAGGACAATGTTAGTTTTAAGTTTATGGGTGGAAATTTGTTGAATTTCTTTGTTTTTTTTCCCTTATTTTCTTTATGTCTAGGTTATTTATTTAGTAAATTTTATCATAGTTTGTATTTGTTTGAGTGAAAGTTTTTGATTGAAAACCTTGGACTGATGATAAAACTGATTTTCCCTTATTACAGCTCTAGAAAAATGATAGATTTTGTGTTTGTATTTTTGTTTAACTCTTGTGTTAATTCTTGTTTAACTGGAATTTCTTGAATCATTGAGCACTTAGCCATGTTTACTTGAAATTTGCATGCTTAGAGATGATTATGTGAATTTAGCCATTTCAAAATCTCACAGATTGCTAGAACTTGGCTGATGGTCAGTCAAGGTGAAGTCATAGGCTGCACAATATTAGGAATATGATTTAGGCCATTGTTGTTCAGTTTGAGCCTTTCTAGCTAACCCTATGAATAATGTCTTATCCCTAGCATACCCCATTGAGCTTAAATTAGCATTTTTCTTTGTCACCTACATTGCTCCTAGCCATTGGATGTATATCTTTATGAACCTTTCATCTAAAGCACATATTCAATTTTAACAACATCTAGAGCTAGGGAATATTAGGGAGGATGGGTGGAGTAAAAGAAAGAAAAATGTCAATGCAATGGTTACCATAGAAATAAAAAGTGAAGTACTACATCCTTGTTGAAAAGAAAGTGTTTGCAATGAAAAGAAAAGACAATTGTGCAATCGTTGAAAAGAAAAAGAAAGAAAAGAATGTCTTAAAGTGCAAGGGATATAATAACCCAAAAGAAAAGAAAGAAATTTTATTAATGGATGGCAAAGTAAAGATGAAAAAAAGTTTGGGGGAGTTATAAGCTTAAAGTTAGGTGCTCTGAAGATTTGTTCTAAACTGAAATTGTGTGATGGGTGAGTTAAGTAACATTTTTATCCATTATCCTACCCTTAGCCCAACCACACATTACAAGCCCATCAAAATTCATTCTCATCCTTGATATTGTGAATTGCCTACATTAGTGGAGATTGACATGAAAGCAAGCATATGGAAATTCTGGATTTTTAAAATTTGAGATCATTTTTTTGTGAACTTGTTTGCATAATCTAATTTAAATAGAGAGTAGGGTAAACAAGGGCTATATTTGCACGCACTTAGGGAATTTTAGTGAGATGAGATTGACTCTTGGGTTAACAGTAAACACATTCATAACATCTTGAAATTTTTCTTGAAGTTGTGCATAATAAAGATTTTTTAGGTTTGTATGGTTAAGTAGATTAGATTTTCACTCTATAGTTAGTTGTTGAGTATATTTTAATTTTTCTTTTTCTCTTTGCTTGAGGACAAACAAAATCTTAAGTTTGGAAGTATTTTTTGACTGGATTTTATATCCACTCTTTAAGTATCTTTAGCTTAATATTTTGTATGGTTCTTGAGGAATTTTAGAGTTAAGTAATATGGGATTTGGATCCAGTCATGTCACTTGAGTCATGTTGCTCAGATCTGAGCCGTCCATTTTATTAAAGCTCATTTCAACCATTAAATATTAATGTGTTTTAATGGTTGAAATGACCTTAAATAGAATAGACGGCTTAGATCTAAGCAACATGACTCAAGTAAACATGACTGGATCTCTTTCCAGTAATATGTTTTTATTAACTTGTAGGTTTGGTTTAGAAATTACAAATTTCAAGTTTTAAAAGTGAGGAAATGGCATTAAGTAAGAACAAAGAGACATAAATAAAGAGCCCCATCACCACTTGCACAGGGCTGCAGCGCCTGTCATGGGCATTTGGAACGCAGCAAGCAGAAACGTAGAGTAGCTGCGCTATTTTGGGTCATCTTCAGTGCTAGATAGAACAAAAGTGCAGCAGCGCCTGCACACCATGCACCTGTAACATGCAATTTCTACTCGTGCAAGTGGAGACTTAGTAGCTCAGCACCGTAGCTCTTATTCTTTGGCACCTCTGCGCCCGCGCAACACGCCAGCCTAGCCACAAGCAGCACTGCGGTGCTCGAGTGCGATTTTAAGTCGGCAACAATTTTACTCTTAATTAAAGTAGGATTATGTCATTAATATAAATAGGAATTTTAGGTCTTAGTTTGAGGACTTCTTCCTAGAGGTTTTTGGAGAACGAGGGCAAGGCAAGGATCGAGGCAAGGATTTGTGACAAGAATCTTGGCTTCATTACGAAGTTTTATTCTTTTCTCATATATGTCTAGATTTTATTCAATTATGTCTTTCAATTATTTCATGAACTAATTTACTTTTCTAGGGCTACTATGTAGCTTAGCTAGAATGATTTGTGACTTTTTATTTCTTTAATTCAAGAACACCTTTATTAATTATTGTCTTCTTCTCAATTCTTCATGCTTTTAATTGTTTGATTACCAATTAGTTGATTAGATAATTGCAATGAGACTAGGAGGTAATTTTTAATTAAGGATCCTAGAGATTAAGAACATAGATTACATGTAGGATATGAATATACCTCCATGGCCTATGTAGTCAATTAAAGAGAACCAAAAAATTAAATGAATTTCTAGGTTATTCATAATTCACATAGGAGAATAGTAAGTTCATAACTTAAAGATACTTTTGTTTGACATTGGGAAAGGCTAATGAATTATTTAGGGTTCTTAGCTAGAAATTAGGAAGATTGTTCTTAGTTAATGAAATAGGGATAGCAAATTGGAATAGCTATGGTGAAATCAAAAGCCTTAGATACTTCTCATCCATCTTTCTACCTATTTTAATATTCTTGCATTTTAATTATTGTTTGATATCAAATCTTGATTTTCTTGACTATCTAGATAAAATTAGAATACACCTAATTTTGGTACTTAGTAGCCACAGTCTCCATTGGATGATACTCTACTCTTATTTTATTACTTGAAAACGATAACGTACACTTGTGTTAGAGTTTTAGACAACAACACTCATGGGAAAAATTGAATATGAGTGTCCAGAATTATCAAAATTTGCCTATTTTCTAACTAGTTGTTGAAGATGTTGAGAAAGGAGATTCTTATTCTAATCAATTGCCTTAAAATGCTCTAAATTCCATCTTCTAGATCTTGAATACACATCTCCAAATTTTCCATATCCTTTGAAAATTCTCAACAGATGAAGGCTTGTGACTGATGAGAGATTGCAATGCTGCATCTACCTTTCTAAATTCACTTGTATATGATTCTTTAGAGTGACAAGCTACTCTTTTGGGTTGCATCAACTTGGAGGTTACTAATCATCTGCTTTGCTTTGATTGTCCCTTTGGATTAGAGATAAACATCAATAGAGATTCTAATGAGTTCACAGTGATTGCTTATACTTCTTTTAGGATGCTAAGCAAGGAGAAAGTTTCTTTGTTTGTTTTTGGGAACTCATTTTTTATTGCCGTCAACTTTCCTAAAGCCTTGTGGACTGCCTTCTTAACCTTTTTCTTTGAAGCCAAGTATTTTCCACCCTCAGTTGTGAATGCATTTTCACCACCTCTTCTCCTGTGAGCAAATGACTTAAGTTCCATTAAGCTTTCCTTTGATTGAAGCAGGGCATCCTTAGTAGTGCTACAAATATCCAAGAGCCTCATAGACCCTTCTAATATTTCCTCGCCGCAGTCTCGTGCTAAGGTTTTTTGGGTGAATGCCAATTGGAGCAATTTATCTATGCATTCATGCAAATCCTGCAACCCACTGAGTTTGTGGCTGATTGTAGATGATGATGATGAGGTGGCTTCTGAAGCCTTCAATCTATGAAACCCTAAATTCTTAAATCACATGAGCTCTCTAAATATGGCATCTACCTTAGATGGTTTTCCATAAATATGTCTCCTCCATCTTGAAATGTTGCAGGTATAAAAACTCTTTCTGTGTTCAATAAAGGGGCAAGACATTGGTGGGATCATCCAGAGGGGATCTTTTGTCTATAGCAGAAGAAGCATTCATATTTAAATATACCAATTAGTTTGCCAACATGGGATGAATTAGGGGCAAGAGGAATCGAAGCATCTTCTGATTTCAATGGCCATGTTTATGCATTATTCCCAATTCAATATTTCAATTAATAAATGTTTTTAAGTAAATGCACAATGCTAATACCTTGTTCTACTAAGGAGTGCATTTGGTATATGGGGGAATTGAGGAGAATATTTTATCGGTAAAATTTTCATGCATACAAAAAACTAATCTTTTGACATAAAAAAGTTTTTGAGGATTTATTTGCAAGAGTCTTACAAAGCCAAAAAAACACCTCAGGTTGATCTTGGAGATTTGCTTTTATGTCATAGAAGTTTGTTTGTATGGGTGAAAATTTGCAACAATAAAACATCCCTCCCCCCAAGCTACTCTTATACCAAATGCACCCTAGAGATTAATATACAGAACACAAAAGAGGAAGCTTGCACCATAGTCTGTTATGCTTCATTGGAAGCTGTATAAGAGGAGAATTTGCAATACTATGAAGCAAGGATGCAACAAATCCATCAAAACAAAAATTTAATTATGAAGAAGCAAACTTCTGGTTTGTTACCTTCTAATAATATGTACTCCTGTTAGCCTTGCAATACTTTGTTGTTCTAGTAATGAATAATCATCTAAAGTGTGATAGAATTAATTGAATAAACTCCATGTTCAAAATCCATGTAAAAAAGGAAAAATAAAACTTCATGTTTAAAATATACTTAGCTAATGAGGTTAATTGACTTGAATATTATATTTCGATAAATTATTTACTTACATATACTTTTCAAACTATTTGCGTAAATATTGAGTTTTCATTGAAATCTAATTTTACAAAAGACAATAGGTCTTGTCGCATGCTACGCAGCATGACCCTTTTGGTCAGTCACATCACAAAAGGCGAGACCAATAAAATTTGAAGAAGGAGAAAGGCTAGTGGGGGGTTTTAATGCATGCATTAAACTTTCCACCAATCAACTTTGGTCAAAAGATGGTGATGAGGGGTCACGCTAAAGGCAGGTCCAGTTGGATCATGTCACATCTCATGTGTCGGGACCACTTGTTAGCGTCACCTTTTCAACCTCAACCACGACTGGCACTAATGACAAGCTAAGTCCTGTCTCATGCCACGTGGCATGAATAGAAGGGTTACGCCCCAAGGCATGCGGCAAGACTAACTTTGTCTTTTTGTGAAATTATGTTTTAATGAAAATTATAATATTTGCGTAAATAGTTTAAAAAGTATAATATGTGAATTAATAGTTTGCTAAAGTATAATATTCAAGTCAATTAACCTAGCTAGAGGACTCTAAACGTCATATAAGAAAGAAACAATAAAATTTATGAACTCAAACTTCATATAAGAGCCTCGAGGGTTTTGTGGCAAATTGACATCAATAATACATTTTTGTAAACTATTTACATAAAATGGGCAATTTTCAAACTATTTATCTAAAATGGGCAGTTTTCAATATTTTATTATTTTTCAAATGGAAGTGAAACACGCTATACACAAATAAAGCATGTATAAACTGAACACGCTATAAAACATTTGAACAAATCGTGTATCTACTATTCACGAGAGAAGACTTGGAAAAGCGTGAAACTGAACACACTTTAGGTCTAAAACGTGTTCACTTTGAACAGGCTTTACATGGTACTCCGCAATGTGTTAACTCGAGGTAAAATTCTAAGGAATAGTGTTTTGAAACTATTAACGTTGCATATGTAAACGCGTGAAGGTACACTATTAAAGCGTGAACGAATTTATAAATACCAGCCTCCTAAGCAAATTCTCAGTGTGAAAGTGTTGCATTGCAAAACTTGAAATTGCTCTGAGAGTTTGTTGCGAAGATTGAAGGTGCTGTTGGAATTTGTAGTAACTTTGAGCTTCTGAAGGTACTTTTATTTAATTATCTTGTATTAGATTATGTATAGTAGTAGTATAATACATATTTAATGTTAGAGTATTATTAAAAATAAATGTGTTATTAATATTTACTTATTTATTGATAATTGTAATAATTTGTGCTTAAAAGTGATAATTATGTATGAGTATTGATGAAAAATTAATTGCTATAAAAATGTGATAATGTTTATATACTAATTATGATTGAAAACAAATATTTTAGGAAGAAGATGCATATATTAATAAATCATAATTGTCGGATGTATAATGGGCCCCAAAGTGTAATGTGTGAGGGGTTGCCAATCTATGCATTGAACTTAAAAAAGACATGTGGATTGAATAAATTAAAATTTCATATCCACACTAAAATGAGACTTCAAGCAAATGAAGTAATTGAAAAGATAACTTATAGATTCCCAATTTCAGTTAATCTATTGTTTTATTATGCATTTGAATTGAGATCTAATGAAGATGTTAAGATAATGTTTGAGAGTAATGCTCAACATCCTATTTTGGGTTCAATTGAGATATATATGGACATTATGACTATGAATGTTGGTGGAGATGGAGGTCAACCTGAAGCTGTTGAAAAAGGTGGCCCAAGTTCATTCCCTTGTTCCTATTCTCCATATAGTCAACTGGGGATAGAAGCCGAGCCTTGTTATGAACCGGATGTTGGTTTACATGGATTTCAATACGATTTGGCTACTTCTAGTCAAACACATATGCCAGAAGGAGGTTATGAGTATGAAAATAGTGACTCGTGGCTAAGTTTAGATGTTTGCAGTGGTGGCATTGAAGTACATGAAGCTGGATGTAGCCAACGTGGAAGTGAACGGGAAAACATAAGTTGCAGCAATTCACCTATTGATCATCTAATTTACAATAGTGATGATGAGGATTATGATTGCAGCCCAGACATTGGAGAATCAAGCGGTGATGAAGAAGGGGAAGACTTGCAAGATCTTAATGTGGAGCCACTGATCTAGGAACCAATATCTGCCAGGGCGCACACACGTTGCACCAATACAGGCGGTACTTCCACCGTATTAATTCGGAGGCAATACAGATAGTTAAAGATGTTGAACAAATAATGGGGAGTAGCCAATGGTAGAGAGGCGATGAGCTGCAAATTAGGCAGAAGTTTGAAACTAAAAAAGATCTTCAATTAGCTATAAAACAATACTCCCTTCATGTGCACCAACATTTCCATGTGAAAGAGTCCAAACCTAACAAATTGAGTTTGATATGTTCAAACAATGTTGATGGATGCAATTAGAGACTTTGGGCATGCTTACAAACTAGGAGCAAGATTTGGGAGATAAGAAAGTACAACGAGTCTCATACTTGTACAAATGCAACCTTAACACAAGATCATAACAAACTAGATGTTAAGGTGATTGCAACAACAGTTATTGAGATGGTTCAGGAGAATGTCTGTGTGCCTATAAAGTTGATACATGAGCGTATAAAGAGCACATTCTCCTATCAAATATCATACAGGAAAGTGTGGCTTGCAAGGGAAAGAGTAATCGCTACAGTGTATGGTTATTGGAAGGAAAGTTACAATTTGCTGCCCAAAGGGATGGCTACACTTGAGAAACATGCACTTGTAACTGTCATTGAATGGTGCCTAGATGATTGATGGATGAGAAGACCACCAAATGATCCTATATTGAAGAGATTTCGACATGTCTTCTGGGCATTCAAGTCATGCATTGACGCATTTAGGTTTTACAAGCCAGTAGTCCAGATTGATGGGACTTTCCTATATGGGAAGTATAATGGGACCTTACTCATCGCCACTACACAAGATGGCAATAGGTCACCTTTGCCTTTAGCTTATGCCGTCGTGGAAGGTGAGACAAAATATGTATGGTCATGGTTTTTTTATACCTGTGAGATAACACGTTGCTCGGAACATAGAAAATCTGGCAATAATTTCAGACCGCTATGTTAGCATCATTTCATCCATTGAAGACGAAGGGGTTGGTTGGCGTCCACCATTGGCGCATCATTTTTTTTGCTTGTGCCATGTGGTGAGCAATTGGAACAATGCCTTCAAGAATGTTGATATGAAGCACAAAATCTACAGTGCTGGTAAGAATATAATTCTGACTATACAATTGACACATATATGTGCTATAGCATGATACTGTATTTCCTTATTGGTAGCATAATCTGGCAAAATAGCAAATGTGTCCTTAAGCCACATCATCTTTAGTCTTGATCCAACCAATGCATTCTGGTATGGCATAGTGCCCATCAATCCCTATATCAACTCCAACCATGGGTGTTGACTATTACCACTCACCACATTCCTATAAATAGGAAGCCCCAATAGTACCTCCACGTCTTGTAATGTGATTGTATACTCTCCACCAACCATGTAAAAAGTATGTATTTCTGGCCGCCATCACTCAACTAAGGCAGACAGAAAGTCCTTATCTAACTTAAATAGAGTCACTAGGGCAGCTCCTCCAAATCTCGCCCGCCTAATATGTTGCATCATTCTCACATCGGGTGATAAAACTATATGGTTACATGTCCGCACAAATCTCTTCATATGAAATAATCATATTGTTTTAAAAAAAAATTATTAACTATAATTTAAATAAATAAGTCAACTAACAAAAATAAATTTTTTTAAATAAATCCAAGTAAACCACTTACTTCATTGTTCCACGTATCAACACACTAGAATCTACAGGACCAGGTAATACAAGTTCATATTGTACCATAATAAATTCAAAATAGACCGTTAGTAGACATATCTACAAGCACGTGATGAAATCAACTTTTCTTTCTCTAAAATGACAATGGGACCATAGATTGAAATAAACAAACAGCATGTCGTAAATGAAGCAAACAAGAGGAAGCAAAATCCAAACAGTGTGAAGCAAATGGGATCACGAGAGGAGAAAAACAAAGAAGAAGAGGGACCAAGAATGACAATAGAGGAATGAAAGGAAAAAGGAGGAGGAAGAAGATGAAGGTGTGTTTCAAAAATTGGAGACACGCTTTACGACCTTAAAAGTGTGTTCAAAGGGAACACACCTTACAAGATAAAATATCACGTTTTATCTCCTAAAGCGTGTTTAAAGTGAACACACTTTTGATCCTAAAACGTGTTCAGTTTTACGCTTTTCCAAGTCTTCTCTTATGAATAGTAGACATGTGATTGGTTCAAATGTTTTATAGCGTGTTTAGTTTATACATGCTTTACTCTTTGAACACACTTTACGAGATAAAACGTGACGCTTTATTTGTATATAGTGTGTTGTACTTTCATTTAAAAAATAATAAAATATTCAAAACTGCTCATTTTATGTAAATAGTTTGTAAAAGTATATTATTAAGATCAATTTGCCGGGTTTTGTACCATATATATCAGTTTGCTCTTGTGCTTAACGCATTTGATGCCACTAGGAAGTCAAGGGCTTTTGGAATTATTATACAGGGGGTAAGGCGTAAGTTTAATCTTTCTGGAGAAAGTAAATTACATAGCTGATGGTCATCATGAGCAATTCCAGCTCCTTGACATTTTGTGCTCAATAAACTTACTGAAACCATTTGGTAGATAGAGAAGAGTCTTTCCATGATCAAGGTTCATCCCTTGAAAAAAAAAAATAAGTCTCTTTAACTACAAATAGCGAAAAAAAAAATTCCTTTCATCACTGTTAATGTCAAAGTAATGTTTGGAATAATAGTTGAGCTTTCATATGACATGACACTATGGTTACTATCATTACAAGATCATTTCTAATGATATTTCAATACAAAAATTAGTCTATTGGCTTCAAAACATAAATACTTTCTTCCTGTTGTTGCTGCTTGCTGCAACTCTATCACATAATCTATTCATCCATTTATGGGTTGCTACACCAATTTGTTCTAAAAAGGAGTTATAAATCAAATAAATGTTTCGATTACAGTAGCACCGGTAACCATTCCAACTATGACACTTTTATTGTGGCAAAAAAATTCAGTCTTGACGTTTGCTTCTTCTCATTAAAATTTAGGCAATCACAACTCATCTGTTAGTCCTGTCGATAGTTTTGTGCTTTCACTTTGAATCCCCTTCCACCTCAAAAAGGGAAGAAATAATGAAGAAATAGTGTTTCAGATACATCATTCGTGCATGCCCCAGCTTCTTATCCATTATAAATTTTAGTCAGCTTGAGTCTCAAAACAGCATAGTGCTAACTTCTCAGCATCTCCTTTTAGTATATGGTAACTGCATGGGTTTAGAATAGAACCCTGGCATATCTACTATTTCTCATAACGTCCAAACACAGATAATCTAAAAACTTTTTGTATCTCTTTGCTTGAGTTATCTATTCCAATAAGATGACAACCTCAGAAGAGGAGCTCTTGCATGTTCTGACATGAAATGCACTTTCTTAAAACCCGTGAACCAAGTAATGGCATAACACATAGATCACCAAGAAGATTATAAACCAACTAGGACGCTGACAACAATGATGAAAATAAAATTATAATAAGAAGAAAATAGCCAAATGGTACATGACCTGCATTGCAACTACCAGATACGACATAACAATTATGTATGGATAACACCCCATGCTCTCCCAGGATTGTGGGTAGTAGAATCGTGTTAAGGTGAAAAAGAAAAGAATAAATAAAAGACACAAACACACACACAAGCACAACAAACAAGAAAAAAAGAGCTACTTACCACCCCATCAAGGTTCTTCTAACTCTATTTACAATCTGATTTCTAGCAACGACACTTGTTAACTGGAATTCACAGTTCTCATCCAAAAGAAATCTGTAGACCTCCCATTCACGCTCTGATGCTGAATGCCTTCCTATTTCAGCCTAACAAAAAAGGAAAAGAGTGTTATGAGATGATTGAGATCCAATATTTGTCTTTGCTAACAAAAAAAAAAAAAAGTGTGATAGATATGATTCATGATACCCCCTTTGCCCAGGAGCATGAAAAGCATTTGTATAAGGGTTAAAAAATGCCCTTGAATTCGTACCAGCAGACATGTAGACCATTACATTACATTATAGACAGGCTTGGCATTATTTCCATGAAAGAAACTAAGATACACATGATTATGAATTATTTTGCCTAATATATTCAATGTCCATTTTGAATTGTAATAATATGTTTTTATAGCACCTAAGATGACAAAGACTTGGTTTATCAATTGCTGAATTTTCTTACCGAGAAAACACAAATTCCAAGTGTTTTCAGAGCAAACGTGACATCATAAAAAACCCGGGGTCTTCCCTTTCCAGATAACTCAACTGGATTAGCAACCAATAGTTCAGTATCTGGCCCTCGGTTAGCAATGATAACTCGCAATGGATGAAGCATTTCCAATTTCAAACGTGAACAGAGTACACTCTGTTTTTCTTGATCCACAATCTTTTTCCCATCTTTTTGCTGAATAAAGAGGTCCAAATCACGATATCCCATGGAATTTGGCGAGAATCGACTGTATAAAATCTGAGAAGAAGAAAAAGCTCACAAGGGTAAGTAAACTGCAGAGACATTAGTTGGATTGGCAAATTGAAATTTATCTTCATATAAAAGAGGGGCAGGACGAATTTTGATCACAATTTCATTTTTAATATAATGAAATCTGTTCCACCAATAAAATGAATTATTGGTGGTACATGAAAAACACTTCAGCAGTTTGCACCATCTCATTACCCTCTTCTATCTGAAATTAAAAATATTTTAATCATAACCTATTTCCTAAGGCAAGTGGTGACTCCTAAAAGCAACCAAAGGGCAGATATGTACACAAATACTATTAAAACACAATAAGCATAGTTGTTGATTCATGGTTTTTTTAAACCAGGTGGTATAATTATGGTATTGCCCATGAAATAGGATTGAGAGCGAACACTCATGATAAGTTGTTGAAATTCATTCAGTTGATTCCCACTACCGGAATGTAGAACTGTCATTAAACCGTTTCTGTATTGGGTGGAAGGGAGATCCAAACCCAGTGATGAAACCAGCCAAATGGGGTACTTCAACTCCAATCAAATTACCAACAGAAACTATACATGGTACCCCACGTATACAGCTACAATCCATAAAAATATTTGAGCAAATGAAGACTTTATATATTGTACTTCAAGGGAAGTGGGAAGTGAGTATTCACCTAAGATACAATGTTACATGTAATAGAGGGAAAGAAAGAAAAGCATACCTTTATATTCATGTCTTTCAAAGTCCTCATAATGTCATAAAAAAGACCCTTGTGATCAGCACAGTGTATTTGAAGTAATGTATGAGCCGGGCTTAATGAATTGTCAAGCATTACATTGGTTTTCTTCAACTTTGTCATATCTGGGCTAAGAGCTTGAGAACGAACTTCGTTATCTGATAATTCACATCTAAATAACTCGTCAACTAGAACTGGAGACAGAGAAGAGATACCCTGATTAACTTCATACTGAGGACCAGCCAACTGAAGTTCACAACTGATACATGAGTCCCGCAGAATAGCATGCAATCTTTCACACGTCTCATCTTGCCGCTCTCTTGTGTGTAAAAGTTCCCTGGATGAAAAATGAAGCAACTACTAATTATTAAAAAGCATCAAGTATTCAGTTATTATAACTGCATCTGATAGAACCATAATATTGGTAATGACTTGGATCAGCCAAATCACATGCAGAGTCCACTCAACCACATCTCTCCCATTACTAATTGAAGTGATTTTGGATTAATCACAAATATACTTTCCCACAGGAGTCTAGGAGAACATCACCAACATCAATATTTAAGCACAGACATAAGGTAGCCACAGGAAGATAATAGATAATGTGTCTGAGAAATCAGCCATCTCATATTGTATATTGAAGAACACAATGTCTAGTCCAAAAGGATAGGCTTTTATAATCACAATCACACATGTTGGAAGCAAATGATATAATGGTGAGGCTATAAGAAACCATCAAGAAGTTGGGAAAAGGATTAGAGGCATAGAGATAAAGCTATTAGGTAAGTCCACACAAAATTACCATGAAAAATAAATTAACAAAATTAAATGGACAAGATTTGACTTGGCCTAAAGAGGACCAAATGTAAAAAGGTCTGAAGCAAGTAACTTCTCATCCTCATGTCCCTTATGTAACAAAATGGTGGAGATTCAGCCAACATCATCAACTAATCTCACCATGACATGAGGAAAAAAAACTGAAATTTATAATACAGTAAATCAAACAATACCCACATGTTATCTGTTATGAAAAAGAGGTCCAAGACTCTGCCATCTGGCGTTGTTGTTACTTTCACCTTCTGAATTGTAAGTTCAAGCTCACAGAGGACCTGTGTAACATCTAAAAAGAAAATATCAAAAGCACCATAAGCGTAGCAGTCACAAATATACACATAGAATTGAAAAATCTTTCACAAGTAAAACGAATTTTCGTTACCGTGTAATAATCCTTTTCGATCATGGCAACCAAACTTCAATAGATAAACAGGAGATGATCTAGCAGGCTGCTGGTTGAAATAAAATGAAGCTGAACATGATGGGCAAATCGACTGAAGACGATCTTTTAGATTAGGCCATCTCGTAGGAAACACTACAGAATGTGGAACCACCCATAATACTATGTAGCACCATATGCCATCAGTTGAAAAGTCTGGAAAATATCTCAATAGATGAATGCAGTGATCAGGACAGGCATTAGCTAAGCTTAAAATATAAGAAAAGAAAATCATACTATTAAAACATAGGATTCTACATAATAAATTTCAAATACATATATTACTCAACGATAACAATCGCCCTTAGACTAGAGTCCAAAAAGATATATAAAAAGAGAGAGATACTATTGAAATACCATTAGAATAGAGATTTTAAGGGAGGAAATTGCTGCCTACAAGTGCTGTTTATCAGAAGTATAAAATTTCGTACACTGGAAAACAATGTTCAAATTTAATCGAATCATAAATGCTAGAAAGAAGAAACAAATTAATTGTGTACCTCCTTTGGTAATGTAGAGACCAAAATCGAGAATGATTCTGCAAATATCGCATCCGAGTCCCGTCTTATCAGGGCAATTCACAGTTATGACACAAGGCTCGCCTGGGTTCTTCCCCTTCTGAATTTGAACGACGTCGTCGTCGCTGCTGGCCAGTCCCATGCCGGACCCGGCGAGTTCCGACCGAGAATGCTGGAATCCGATCAAGCGGCGGCGGCCCTAGAAGCTTCTGAGATCAGGGCGTGGAAAATGAGAGATTTTCTACCTTTTTTTATTATGATAAAAACAATAAATTTGGAGAGAGTGAAACAGAAAGATGAGCTGAAGAAGAAGGAGGGAGGCAGTGAGTGAGGAGGATGGTAGCTGTGGACTTGTGGCTATGGGTAATGTTTGTTAATGGTGGCATGGGAACTGTAAGATCCACGTCAGCAATCGAGAAAGAACTGTGGTTATACGTGGCGGGAAATTGGTGGACAGTTGTTATAATTATAACTAGTCTATGTTATTGTGCGATATGCAAATAAAATAGCCTTTCGCAAGCTTTGGAGTGGTCCATCTTGCTTCTCCTCCAGCTGAGTTGTTTAGCTGCTGGTAGCTTGATGATATGGGGATAGACCCAGCTTTGCCTTGTTTCTGTTTTTGGCGTTTAGCCCCGTTATCTTACTAAAAAAAATAAAATAGTATTTCATGTAAAAAAAATAAAAACAAATAAAATTAAAACTTGACAAAAGTACATTTTAAGTGTAATATTTTTTTAATTGATTGCAAATTAAATATTACAAAGATCTAAATAAATATGACAAAAGCAAATAGAAAATAAGAAAGATGAAAAATATTCCCACCTAGGGGGTGTTCATCGGGCGGTTCAAACCACCCAATTCAACTCGAATTGTAGTTGGCAGGCCGCTCAACCCGCTCAACACCGTGCGGTTTAGTTTAAAATATGCAAACCTGCTCCATTGCGATTTGACCAGCAGTTTTCAATTTCCAAATAGCACCTGGAATCGACCCATATAACCTGCATATATGTATTAAAATTTGATTTTTCATAGAGTACGATGTCGTTTGAGGGGAGCCCTAACCTGAAATTCTGAAGGGGCTTGAAGCTTTGAGTCTCACTCATCATTGTCCTCTCCTCACCTTTCTCTCAAGCTCAACCTCTCTCTCACCGTCTCTTAGTAACCCTATCTACTCTCTCCATCTCCCTCGCTCTTTTCTCTCACCATTTAATTTTTCTGTGTGTTCCTCTCTCGATGCTCAATTCCTCACTTGCTCTCTCGATGTTCCTCAGTCCTCACTTTCTCTCTCGATGCTCGGTGCTCAATGCTCAATCTCTTGGTGATTGCTCATCAACTCGAAAGATAAGGAGTTTATAAATTCTAAACTTCTCTAGAAAGTTGCTCAATGTCACTTTATTGTTCATTGTTCAATGGGTTATATGGTTAGGGTTTTGAAGAATTTTAATTTTAGGAATTTTGGTAAGTATCAGAATAATTAATTTTATTGGTTTCGATCTAGTCAATTTTTTCACTTATTATGTCATTCTTACTCAAAATTGTGCAATAATTAGGATAATAAATGGTTAGCATTTAGCAAGATTGAAAAATAAGCTCGTCTAGAAAATTAAGCCTTCTGCTGTTCTAATGCTAATTACATTCATGAGTTTTCTTTGAATGTTTTTTTGTTATTGTTAGTCTGTTACTCTGGTAGTGATTGATAGAATAAGATATTATATGTCCACTTTGGGGTTAGTTGCCAGTAATGATGATCATATTTTGTTAGTAATCACAAATTGTGAGGGGGAGAGGTACATGTTGTTAATGTCTGAGACTCTGAGACTTAAATTTGCCTAAATTTTGAGGAATTTAAAGTCATTAATATAGGAATTAGGAAGGTAATGATTCATTCACCAAAAGCATGAAACATAGACTTTAATCAGGTTGAAATAATTTCTTCTTTTATCAAAAGAAATCACTAATAGTTGATGCAGATCTTACTTCCTGATTAGATGAACAAGGTTTTGGATGACTTCCCTTTTTGATTGGTGTGTAGAAGAGCTTGATGAAGATATATATGTTAGGCCCTTTTCTTGAAGGCCTAACATTGTGAATGTGATGCCAAATGCTTGTTGCTTGTGAGATGTTCTATTTACGTATTTGATTACCTCTTTCCATTAATTTAATGTTTAGTATATGCTTTTGTTTCTTTTCTGTTTTGGGTTTTCCCTGTATCTTTGGACTTGTATGTATAACAATGGGTACTCTGTAGTGTAGTTAAGATGATAATGTGAGCCTTGGCTGAACAAAAATATGGCACAACATTTACTGGTAATTTAACTTGTTATCAATAAGAGATTCAATTGATATTGGTCACGTCTTCCTTCTTGCTTTAAGACTCATTGTCTTTGAATGTCTGTTATATTTCTTGTTGTTCAGTTGAAAATGAACAGATGGCCCAAACTAGATTTTTTAAAGAATTTCACCAAGGATGTTGCAGATGAAGATGATTATTTATTGTATTTTACTTGCAATCACTGTGGCAAATGTTTCAAGATTGACATATGGAGGCAAGGGATATCGAGCTTGAGTTGCCATCTCAAAAATTACTCATATCCAAAATTAGTTTCAATCTCTTGAATCATGTTGATGCTGATACTGATTAGAATACTTTGTAGTTTGTACTTTTTTAGTACTTTTCATTTGATGATTGTATTATGTTTGATGATGGTTAAATTGCTAAGGTTGTCAATTTTATTATGTTTGAATGTTTGATGATGATTAAATTGTTAATTATGTTTCTTGTTATGTTTCTGGTAAGGGTTTCATATTTGGATTTCTATTTCTGTTTGTTAATTTGGTCTTTGTATGGTCCATCAAGTTCCACCAGTTCGGTTTGTTTTAGTTTGGTTTCTACCAAAATTTCAAGTAAAATTGAATCGAACCGAATTGCAAGATTATGTGCGGTTCGGTTCCTGGTTCATTCCCCAAACCACTCGAACCAACCTGTTAGCACCCCTATTCCCACCCATCAGTTGATTTCATCGAGAACTAAAGTTCAATCTTTTGATATATTGTTACCCATAGAATTTAGCATTGGATCAAGATATCTAAATTCATACAACATAAACAAATGAGTAATAAAAGAGAGAAAATGAGGTATAGGACAATTCTGAATGTTTTTTGGTGGGTAAGGTTTTGTCAAGTAAATTGGCTAATAATGGTAGCATTCAAGAAAACATTGGCTAGGGTTCGGCGGCTTGCTGCATATTTTAGTGTGTAGTATTTAGGTGAGAATGTTTCTGTGTTCTAGTTTGGCCCATTGGGAGACAAACATAAGGTCCTTAATTGTGTTCCATGGTTTTTTATAGAATTGATTGCATAATTTTTTGGTCCTATTGTTAATTGTTTTTCTTTCTAGTATCAACAACATTTACTCATTTATCTTTAAATAATTATCACAAAAACTAATGTAGACATTAATATTTTTTTAACATAATAATCTATTTAAATTTATAGAATTGATTGTATATATTTTGGTCTCGTTATTACTTGAACTTAGTTAACCACAAAAATTAAGTAGCTTTGAATACTTCTTCAACATAGTAATCTATTAAAATTTATAAAATTGATTGCATATTTTTTTGGTCTCATTATTTAACCTAGTTAGCAAATTAATCATTTCTTTCTTGTATCAACTACGTTCACCGTTTATCTTTAAATTGGTCCCATTGTTACATATCTTATTTTTTGAAAATGAAAAAAAATAAATTAATGAATTAGCAATAGTTATCTCCATTACGGGATTTGATTTTGAATTTAAAATTATTATTTCACTTTTTTGAATCTCAAATCTGATAAGGGATAATGGACAATTATCTTTAATTCGGTCTCTGTATGGTCCATCAAGTTCCACCGGTTGAACCCGACCAAACTGCCAGAACCAAACCAAACCGGTTTGATCTAGTTTAGTTCAGTTTCTTCCAAAATTTCAAGTGAAACTAAATCGTATTAAGAAAATGGGAAACAATTGGAAAACTCTTTTTTAATTTAAAAAACATGGTCTGCGAACCAAAGAGAGTTCGGGAGCTTGTTTATGCGTGGAGAAGGTGTTAGGCACCTCATAACATCCGTTTAAAGACAGTTACCCTAAATTGATTGTGCGAACATAATATGACAAAAAATGTGTATTTTATTTACCCCAGGATAATAAATTATTACAAGAATATTTGACAAAAATAAAAACAAAGAATTTAAACGTGCAATGTATGAATTATCTACCAAGACCTAAATCCTTCCACCCTTTCATCGCATAAAACGACCGTCTAGGGTGGCACTACCTTCACCTAGATCGGATAGAGAAAGACATCCCATATAGGACTAACTCACTTTATTATCCCATGATATATAAGAGAAAGGGCATGCGGATACTACGCGACACATGTATATTTTTTATATGCGGTGCAAATGCATGATTTTAAGTATTACAATATTTGTCTTTGTCTAATAGGGAAGGGGTACACAATTGACAAATGTAATTAAAATAAAGAAAAGCTCTCCGACACTCCTAATTGCTATAGGATTTTGCTAATGGCCCAAGGATCGTGACTCCCTCTCACATAGAACACACATTAGTTGGCTCAAAATGAGAAATCAAAGGTCACATATTCATAAGCAATTGAGCAGCCACAACACATCACAATGAATGACAAGATAAAGCAAGGAACATGTCAAATTATAGTGAAAAGACAAACAATACTAAAGCACATATGACAACCATTAAGAGTAAAAAATAAAATAAAATGAAAATGACATACAAAATAGGATAACAACATTTAGTTAAATAGAGAAATTAACATACACACCTAATTAGCATGAAAATGGTCCCAAAAAGGAAGAAAGGACAACAGGTAAACACAAGGCAGAATAAAGAGAAAAAAAAGAACAACAAAGACAGAAAACAAAGCATAAAACAAGGAAAACTTGTAAAGAAATCTAGGAATGCATGTCAATACAATTTGACCCCAAAATTTTACATGACATGTAAAAACGTCTTATGGTTCTAAAGAATCAAAAATCATACAAAAATGAGCTCTCTAACTCAAGTTATGGCCAAAAAATAGAACACTGCCAGAATTAACTAGCAATTTCACACTACAGTTAAAACAGCCGCTTTGAAATTAAAACTGGGAGCAAATGCAACATAAAAAAAATATGAAATTTATACAAATGAAAGATACGCATCTTAGGGTTTTAACAAAATAAAAACCATGCCATTTGGGGTTGTAAAATGGAAGTTATGGTCAAAAGACCAACTACTGCCAGTGTTGGACTGACAGGTCCAAGAATGACCATTTAGAAACCAAATTTCATAACTATTATCCCAATTGACCAATTTGATTTTAAACATGACAAAATTCAAAACATTAAGACCAAAACATAAAGTTTTCAAGAAAGGTCAAGCATCACTTTGATTTTTAATCAAGAACCTTAAAACACATTCAAGAAAATAAAGACAAAACAAACAAAATACTCAAAAGAAATCCACAAGAAGCATGCTCACTCCAACAAGACATGACAAATGGTACCAAAACAATAATAGGGCAATAAACATGTAAAACCTGCAATACCATCAACCAAGATTATGCTAGAAAAAGACCAACCCTAAACAAAATCATGCTATATGGTAAAAACAAGCAAAACAACAATAAACTAAGTACTCAACTATAATCAAAATAGAAACTAAACATAATCTCCCTAAACCAAAATAGCAAGAGGATATTCAAGAGAGGAGAAAAAAAACAAAAATCAAAATGAAAGTCATGGAATTAAAATGAAATAGAGGCATTCAAGAGGGAAACAAAAAAAAAAAAAAAACATATATTTCACTTGGATTCAAACAAAAACCCACAAGAGAATGACAAGAAATAAAGAGAAGAGTGAAAGTTACCTAGTGTTCTTCAAGAAAACTCCTCTTCCTTGCTCAAAGGTGTAGAACCCAACTCCAAGAAACTCAAATCACTCTTGATTTCTTATTTCTCTCCAAAATTATCAAGAACACTCAATAACTCTCAACTTTCATTTCTTTGATCTATTTTTTCAAGTTCTCTCTCTTCCTTCTTGTTTTCACCTTGAGAGCATATTATTGTATGAGGCTTTCTCCTCTCTTTTTCCCTAAATGCAATTAGCCCTCTCAACTTGGAGAGCAAGTTGAGGGTAGTTTGGTCCTTTCATACCCCTTTTGCACCTTTCTCCCACTTTCCTTTAGCCTTAACATGTGAAAAATCCAATAATTCTTCTCCAAAATGCCCTAACCAAATTGCAGACTTCAACCCCTCTAATTTTTATTTTTTTCATGCAAAAATAAGGTTAAGAAGCCTTCATTAGCAATTTTCCCAAAATTCTCTTGCACAAGCAACTTCCATAAAGTTTCATTGAGGCTAGATCTTTTTACTTATGCTTGAGAAAATTATTTAAACCCTAGTTGACCTCTTCTAGATTTTTAAAAAATTTATTTATTTTTTTGATTAAAAATAAAAATCACAAAAACCTTAATGGGCCAAATTAGGTCAAAATGAGCTCAAAGAGCTCAACCTTGGACCTAAGTTGGTCCAATTGGTTCCAAATTAAAACTCAAACAAATTAAATAGTTCAACAAACACTTATAATTTATTTGCCTAAAAACATTAGAAAAATAAAAAAATAGGTGGGCCCAAAGGCTCCAAAACTAGGGTTTTAGCATGACGGGTCAAGCTTAAAACTTGAATTTTGACCCAAAATCACTAAAAACTTAGAAAATTATAATTTTTTATGTCCCAACAAAGTATTCAAAAAAAATTAAATTGGTCAAAAGACCCCAAACTCAAATTTAAAGAAAACGGACCAAAGAGCTTCCTAACTTGTATTAAAATGAAGTGGGACAATGCCCAAAAATCAAAACTTTGATCCAAAAGCTAAAAGAGGCTTTAAAGACCTTAAAATCAATTTTTTTTTTATTTTCTCTTTTTATTTTTTAGAAAACGTGTATCAACCTCGAACAAAATACGGTGTCTACATATGTCATCCTAACTGATTACAATATCTAAAGAAATCAGATTAGCGATGAAGTTTCAGCCCTCAGAACACGCAAAAGAGTAGCACCAAACATGTAGAGGATAATTCTTTAGTTATTTCTTTCAGCAGGGGGAGAAGGTGGAAGGTAATAGAAGAATTTCTTAAGATGAAAGAGTAAAAAGATGGAGGACAAGGAAATCTTTTAGAAAATATAAATTGTGATGAAAACATTAGCTTAAAAGACAGTCCAAAGTCTCTGCAAATCTCCAAGCAGAAATATCATTCCTTAGATTTATCATGGGATAGAATTGCACTCATGGCCTCTTTTTGCTAGACACACAGTATATAACTGAAGTGCTTCACCAGGAGCTTCAGATTTTTGCTTGCCCGAATGGCTCGAGAGGGTTGCCCTTTTATAGGCTTCATGCAACTACGTTCATTAATTTTACCCTAAGAGTACTTCCTTTCACACATAGGTACGGCGACAAAGTGTGCTTAAGGGTGCACATTTTTCAACATCTATTTACTGCTATCGCATGCAGCATTTACTAAGGAAGATAAAGATGTTGGGGGATCAACTTTTCACCAAATATTAACTTGAAGCAAGTCAATATTTCAGCTCCCACCGAATGCCTTCTTTACAAACTAGATTTGTCTCGTAGTGCATAAATAACCAATGGCTATACTAGCATGAGGGTATATGGTGCATGATATGCACCACCACTAAATTCATCAAACCACATATTAATAGTTGCATTGTAACAATTCCAAGAATTCAGAGATGCAATAACATATTAGATCCATGAAACAAGACACTATTATGCCGTTATACTAGTTAGTAGTTTTCTAGTTTATATTTTTCAGTTACATCACATAATCTAGAGAGTTTTTAGGAGCATAATCTACAGCTGTATGAGTCTCAAAATATGACCAAGGCAAGAGCTTTCAGATTTATAAAAAGATAATTATCAGTCCTCTCTTTCACCCTTTAATACTTTTCATCTTGCTTACTCATTCCATCTTAGCTATACCACACTTTTGTGCAGGGAAGAATTCAAGATTTTTCTAACATTGCTATGCATATCCCTTCAGGTTACAAAGTACCAACAAAAATAAAAGAAAAGACAGTAATTTGGTTTCTTTTCTTTACAGAATTCAAAATTTTACATACACCATATGTATTCCATGAATATATCCATTTCC
>QAOA01002460.1:26080-81377 GCA_003255065.1 Cercis canadensis
GACTGACAGGTCCAAGAATGACCATTTAGAAACCAAATTTCATAACTATTATCCCAATTGACCAATTTGATTTTAAACATGACAAAATTCAAAACATTAAGACCAAAACACAAAATTTTCAAGAAAGGTCAAGCATCACTTTGATTTTTAATCAAGAACCTTAAAACACATTCAAGAAAATAAAGACAAAACAAACAAAATACTCAAAAGAAATCCACAAGAAGCATGGTCACTCCAACAAGACATGACAAATGGTACCAAAACAATAATAGGGCAACAAACATGTAAAACCTACAATACCATCAACCAAGAATATGCTAGAAAAAGACCAACCCTAAACAAAATCATGCTATATGGTAAAAACAAGCAAAACAACAATAAACTAAGTATTCAACCATAATCAAAATAGAAACTAAACATAATCTCCCTAAACCAAAATAGCAAGAGGATATTCAAGAGAGGAGAAAAACAACAAAAATTAAAATGAAAGTCATGGAATTAAAATAAAATAGAGGCATTCAAGAGGGAAACAAAAAAAAAAACATATATTTCACATGGATTCAAACAAAAACCCACAAGAGAATGACAAGAAATAAAGAGAAGAGTGAAAGTTACCTAGTGTTTTTCAAGAAAACTCCTCTTCCTTGCTCAAAGGTATAGAACCCAACTCCAAGAAGCTCAAACCACTCTTGATTTCTTATTTTTCTCTCCAAAATTATCAAGAACACTCAATAACTCTCAACTTTCCTTTCTTTGATCTATTTTTTCAACTTCTCTCTCTTCCTTCATGTTTTCACCTTGAGAGCATATTATTGTATGAGGCTTTCTCCTCTCTTTTTCCCTAAATGCAATCAGCCCTCTCAACTTGGAGAGCAAGTTAAGGGTAGTTTGGTCCTTTCATACCCCTTTTGCACCTTCCTTCCACTTTCCTTTAGCCTTGACATGTCAAAAATCCAATAATTTTTCTCCAAAATGCCCTAACCAAATTGCAGACTTCAACCCCTCTAATTTTTATTTTTTTCATGCAAAAATAAGGTTAAGAAGCCTCCATTAGCAATTTTCCCAAAATTATTTTGCACAAGCAACTTCCATAAAGCTTCATTGAGGCTAGATCTTTTTACTTATGCTTGAGAAAATTATTTAAACCCTAGTTGACCTCTTCTAGATTTTTTAAAAAAATTATTTATTTTTTTGATTAAAAATAAAAATCACAAAAACCTTAATGGGCCAAATTAGGTCAAAATGAGCCCAAAGAGCTCAACCTTGGACCTATGTTGGTCCAATTGGTTCCAAATTAAAACTCAAACAAATTAAATAGTTCAACAAACATATATAATTTATTTGCCTAAAAATATTAGAAAAATAAAAAAATAGGTGGGCCCAAAGACTCCAAAACTAGGGTTTTAGCATGACGGATCAAGCTCAAAACTTGAATTTTGACCCAAAATCACCAAAAACCCAGAAAATTATAATTTTTATGTCCAAACAAAGCATTCAAAACAAATTAAATTGGTCAAAAGACCCCAAACTCAAATTTAAAGAAAATGGACCAAAGAGCTTCCTAACTTGTATTAAAATGAAGTGGGACAATGCCCAAAAAACAAAATTTTGATCCAAAAGCTAAAAGAGGCTTTAAAGACCTTAAAATCAATTTTTTTTTTATTTTCTCTTTTTTTTTTTTAGAAAACGTGTATCAACCTCGAACAAAATACAGTGTCTACATATGTCATCCTAACTGATTACAATATCTAAAGAAATCAGATTAGCGATGAAGTTTCAGCCCTCAGAACACGCAAAATAGTAGCACCAAACATGTAGAGGATAATTCTTTAGTTATTTCTTTCAGCAGGGGGAGAAGGTGGAAGGTAATAGAAGAATTTGTTAAGATAAAAGAGTAAAAAGATGGAGGACAAGGAAATCTTTTAGAAAATATAAATTGTGATGAAAACATTAGCTTAAAAGACAGTCCAAAGTCTCTGCAAATCTCCAAGCAGAAATATCATTCCTTAGATTTATCATGGGATAGAATTGCACTCATGGCCTCTTTTTGCTAGACACACAGTATATAACTGAAGTGCTTCACCAGGAGCTTCAGATTTTTGCTTGCCCGAATGGCTCGAGAGGGTTGCCCTTTTATAGGCTTCATGCAACTACGTTCATTAATTTTACCCTAAGAGTACTTCCTTTCACACATAGGTACGGCGACAAAGTGTGCTTAAGGGTGCACATTTTTCAACATCTATTTACTGCTATCGCATGCAGCATTTACTAAGGAAGATAAAGATGTTGGGGGATCAACTTTTCACCAAATATTAACTTGAAGCAAGTCAATATTTCAGCTCCCACCGAATGCCTTCTTTACAAACTAGATTTGTCTCGTAGTGCATAAATAACCAATGGCTATACTAGCATGAGGGTATATGGTGCGTGATATGCACCACCACTAAATTCATCAAACCACATATTAATAGTTGTATTGTAACAATTCCAAGAATTCAGAGATGCAATAACATATTAGATCCATGAAACAAGACACTATTATGCCGTTATACTAGTTAGTAGTTTTCTAGTTTATATTTTTCAGTTATATCACATAATCTAGAGAGTTTTTAGGAGCATAATCTACAGCTGTGTGAGTCTCAAAATATGACCAAGGCAAGAGCTTTCAGATTTATAAAAAGATAATTATCAGTCATCTCTTTCACCCTTTAATACTTTTCATCTTGCTTACTCATTCCATCTTAGCTATACCACACTTTTGTGCAGGGCAGAATTCAAGATTTTTCTAACATTGCTATGCATATCCCTTCAGGTTACAAAGTACCAACAAAAATAAAAGAAAAGACAGTAATTTGGTTTCTTTTCTTTACAGAATTCAAAATTTTACATACACCATATGTATTCCATGAATATATCCATTTCCGCAAAGGCTCGGTTTGTTTTCTTAAGCCAAAATATTCACTACAAGAAAAGAAGGATTTTCTCGCGGAACAAAATTTCGTGAAAAAATCACTCAATTTCTTGCGGATTTTCTCACAACTTTTGACTCTTAGGATTTTCTCACGGACAGAGTTGCCTGTGAGAAAGATCCATGAGAAAATCCTTGAGGAAAAGCATCCCAACCGTCATAATTATTGTGTGTAGTGTTCTCATGGACATTATTTGTGAGAGAAATCAAATTTTGTCACGGATTTTCTCACGACATACCAAATTCGTGAGAAATTCCGTGAGAACTCACTGAGCACAATTTCATTTAAAATTTGAATTTTAGGGTTTATTCTCACAGACAAATTCCTTGAGAAATTTTGCATTTCATCTTCCTTGCGTAACCACAACCTCCATTTTCAAAAATCCTTTAACCTCTCTCCTTTCTCCTCTGTTCTCTTTCTCTCTTCCTGGATGTTTCTCCACCATTTCCTCTTCTTCTACTTGGGTTTTGCAATGGATGACATCCTCTTCCACCCTATCAGTTTAGCTTTTGGATTTTTAGCTTTGAGGTATGTTCCACTATCCCTCTCTTGTCTCTATTTTTTTTTTATGTATTTTCTATGAGGAATTGTCTGTCAATTTGTATGCATATTATCTGTTTTAGCTATTTAGAATGTTTATTGGTTATTTTAGATAGTATAGGAGTTGTTTTGGATGTAGTTGAATAGTGTAGGTTTATGGCGGAATTTAAGTAGTGAAATTGATAATGAATTTATATAATTTGTTAAGATTAGGTTGAGGTTTTTGTTATATTATTGATGTGGAATAATTCTAGAATTTTTTGAATGATGTAGAATTAGTTTTGTAATTTTTCCTACTATTGTGTAACTTTTACTTGTATAGCTAGCTAATTTTTAGTTATAGAATGAATTTTTATTTTGTGACTGGGTTCTTATGTAATTATGTGGAATTTTGAATTCTTGGATTGTTCAAGTTTTAGGGGAGACTTTGCCTAATTTTTTGTTTATGATTTAGGGTTAGAGGTTTAGACATTTAGGGATTAGGGTTAGGATTTAGGATTGTAGGGTTTAGGAGTTTTAGTTTTAGGATTTGAGATTTAGGGTTTAGGTTTTGATGTTTGGGGTTTAGGGGTTTAAGATTTGGGATTTTGGGTTTAGGTTTAGGTTTAGGGTTGTAGGTTTTGGGGTTTAGGTTTTAGAATTTAGGTTTAAGGGTTTGAGGTTTATGGTATAAGGGTTTAGGTAATTTATTATTTTATTAATTTATGCTTAATTAATTACTCTTTTGTATTAAAGATGTCAGACCACCCTAGGCATTCGCCTTCAACATCTGGGCCTTCCAAGAAGGACAAAGGGAAGGGTGTTGGTCGATCATCTCAAACTGAGCCAGCATCCTGGTCCTTGTTCATGCCGACCCTGAGGTTGGCATGCACACCATCGCCCAATGTTATGTATGAACAATTCGGAGCAGTGAGCCTGGGCAATGCATTATCGGCTATTGGAAGGTCGTCTCATGCTAGTCTGATCATCTCAGACTCACCATTGCCTGGCACCCGAGCGGCTGATGGTAGCTTGTGGATTTTTCCACACATGAGGAAGTAGTAAGTAAATCCTAATACTTGACATAGTAAATTTGTAGGGTTTATAGTTTATTATTTCCATATGGATTACTTTTGTAGCTTTCTTCCTTCCAATGAGCTTGTCCACTATCTTTCGACTATTTATAAGTTGAAATATGAGGACTCGTGGCTAGACTTCACCTCTGTTCCTAATAAGGTGAAGGACTTGTGGTGGGCCGAGTTCAAGGTAATAATACTTATATTACCTTTAATGTTAATAAAAGTAGCTTCATTTTAATGTTGACTAACCGTGATATTCTATTTTTTAATGCACAGGAAATGTATATGGGATCCACAGTATGAAATCCATATTTGTAGATATGACTTTCAAAATACAATGATAACATTCGCACCTTTTTCTAAGACATTAGGACCAGGAAGAAAAAGGGCAAATAGTTTAGCTTTAATGTGTTGGACACCCTAAGATCAAAATGGGGCTCCGCACAGTACAAGGCCGTGCCTGAGCAAACAAGAAGAACTAGTCCTTGGATCAGGGCGATTGTAGGGGCGGTTCCATAACTATATCTGAACATAAACAGAGGTTAGTAAGTTCCTAATTAAGAACGTAGTTAAATATTGTAGTTAATTTAAAATTTTGTTTATGTTTACTAACAGTTGCACTTTTTTTGGTAGATGAAAAAGTTGGGGAGAGAGCCCAATGCACCAGAGGTCTTTTGCCACCTCCAGCACAGTTCCAACAAGGGCTAGGTCCATCCAGAAGCTCAAACTCAATCCACTTATGTAAGTACTTTTCAAGTTAATTACTTTTTATGTCAATTCTATTGCTAGAGTTTTAAATTTCAATACTAATGTGAGAAATTTATCTATGTAGATTGTGTTTGAGAGGGGCTGGTCTGAGAGCCAGGCCCATTCCTCTTCTTATTCTATTGACGACACCGGGTTATGGCTTGATGTTGTCGGCAGCAAGAACAAGAAGGTTCGCATTTATGGCATGGGCAAGCTACCCAACCCTCCCAGTAGCCAGATCCTCGCCTGTCAGAGATGTTGTCATATGTGGCTGCCTTGACGCAGGGGTCCAGGAGCTGGAGACTTACAAGACAATAATTCATACCTATCTTGGGGTGTCCTCTAGCTCATNCTTCCATTGCTCTCAAATAATAATCTAAACATGCATACAAATAATAAAATAACAAATATTCTACAAAATGAAAAAAAAAACAATTAAAACGAAAATTTAAATGTGCTATGCTTGCAACTAATGACTCCTAATCCTTCTACCTGTTCATCACATAAAGCATTTCTAGGATGGTGTTTATCCTTACTTAGGATGGATAAAGTGGGCCACCCGATATTCAGATGGATCATCCTATCTTTCCATCAGAAGTAAGAGGCCTATAGAGACTAATCGTTCAATCACATTCTTAAATGCTATACAAATGTATGAGTATAAGTATTACAATACTTGTCTCAGGGAAGGAGATTTTCATTACATTCAAACTAAAAAGAAAGGGAATGATAATCTTCCAACTTTGAGCTTCCAATCGATCTTTCAAAATCAAATTCTCAAGTTGCTGAAATTCTCAAGCATCAACATTGAAGGCTCAATAAAAAATTCCAAATATCAAAAGAAAATGTAATTACAACATCAAATATGGCAACCTTCCCCATTTTTAGCATCAAAATAGCAAACAAAAATGACTAAAATCAGTACAAAATATTTATCAACATAGCAAGAAAAAATAAGACTAAAACAACATTAAATAATGTCAAAAACAGCATGCAAAATAAGTACTAAACAACCATCATTTTAATATTAAAAAAGTAACCCAAATAGACNTTTCTCTTGGATTTATGTCCAAGAGAAATTTCTCACGGACAATAGGCTTAAAGAAAGTCCACGACTTATGTGTGAGAACTTCTCATGCGTTCCATCTGTGGATCCATGAGAAATTTCTTATTGACAAATTTTCCTATGAGAACATCATTTTGTTACGAAGGTTTTTCTCTCGCTGTAGAGTCCATGAGAAATTCTGTGACAACATGATTTCTCACAGAATTTTAGTCCTTTTCTCATGGATTTTGTCCGTGAGAAAAAACCAGTTTTCTTTTAGTGGTTTTCTATAGAAGTCATTTCTATCGAAACGAAAGGAGCCAAAGGGAAAATAAAGAAAACATTTTTAAACACTAATTTGTTCAAAGAATTAGAAAATGAAGTCTTTAGATGGACCAATCAAGTCAGCATATACAATTTACATTGTCTTCAGCTCATACAAGCCTCCATTCTATATAACTTCTTTTACTTATACTTCCTTTTTTCTTGAAGCTTAAAATTTGTCATGATATATATCAAATTATGGAGATACAGCCACAACGTTACCATTTAACGTGCTTTGTTGTAGTACTCATTTTTTCAATAGCTATTGTAGACTTGGTTCTAACTTTGAGCTTGCAACGTGATTAGTTGGTATTAATATATGAATAAAAAAGAAAAAGAAAAATAAGTACAATTACAAGAAGGATACTCCATTGCATTATCCAAATTAAATTAAAGACATAAAGTAGAATACTCCAAATGATTCCAAATATCAGAGTCAAAAAGTTGGATCGTCTAAGATAGTGTCGATGACAAAGCCCATCTATAGTAATGAAAGGGACACAAGTTATTGACCAGAGCACCAACCAGAAATCAATATATAAATTGTAAAATTTCATATTTTTCTTCATACGGTCCTTGAAACTCAAAATAGTTGACTAGTCGATGACAAAGCCCATTTATAGTAATGAAAGGGACAAAAGTTATTGACCATACCACCAACCAGAAATTAATTTATGTAATATGTCATACTATTTGAGATTAGTCAATATGAGAATGACATATATATAAATTAACTATTTTTAAATTTATTCAAAAAAATAACATAAATTATATTTATATTCAATAAAATATAAAAATTATATATACTTGCCACGTCAGTATAGTATGACATACTCATGTAGTATTATAGAATCCCCGATATATAAATTATAAAATTTCATATTTTTCTTCATACGGTCCTTGAAACTCAAAATAGTTGACTCATCTTGAATTAAACATAACATTTTTAGCCGAAATAAATTATTTAAAAGATGAGTTTTCAGATATATGACAACATGTAAGTTTGAACTTAAAACTTTATGCTAATGTAATTCTTTATTACTAGACTACACATCTAGTAGTTCCAAGTGTTAAGACGATTGTGAACTATGTTTCTTGCATTCCTTGGTGAAATTTATTTTTTCACTATAAAGTGGAATAGTTGCATTTTGTTAGAGATGTTTACCGAATAACTCATTTATAAACAATAAGTCAAGGTTATGTTAATCTTTTAATGCTTTGCCCCGTTTATAATCAAGGGGTGGTACGGTGTTTGTTGGTTGCTGGTGTTCTAATTCCTATAAGTGGCGGACCTTGAAGTAAAACGATGAGGGGTTAAAGGGAGATTAATTTTTTTTTGGAAGGGCCAATTAAAGTTTTTAAATTTTTTGGGAGAACTATATTAATTTTTTAAATTAAATTGCAAAAAGAAAAAAATTGGGGACAGTCACCCCTTTTGTCCTAATGAAGATCCACTTGTGATGGTATTGGGCTGGAATTTGGTGTAAAGTTGATAAGACCAAAAGCTTGATTTAAAAAATATAGTCTTCAAGTTAGGTGTTATTTTCTGTTGAAGGTTCTGATTTTTTAGAGAACCATGTCTTGATAAAACTTAAAACCAAATACTGTTTTTTATAATCACAATATTTTTATGTAAAGATAAACACAATTTCTGACAGTTAATTGGGTTGTTGGTTAGATGCAAAAGTAATTATCTATGTTACAGAGGAGATAATTCTAAGCATGTTTGTAATTACTGGTAACGTGACAACACTTTGATATTCTAAGTTCATAACTTTCTCTAATTGACAAGAACTACTGGCAGGAAATTTGACTGCTTCTTAATGAGTATTGTATACCTAATCTGCTTCACAATTTATAAGAAATCTTTTCAAGGGTCTTGGTTTTACCAAATTGAACTTTATATATTCTGTAATATTGGAGGTTACATTCTGCATATGATATTTTGAAGCAAATGGACATCTCATATTCAGTCTTCTTTATTTTTTCCTTATAAATACTAAAATATAGAAACTAACATGGTCAATAGTTTTCGAACTCGTGCAAAGGACAGGTACAATCTAGTGTATGTTTGAACTAAAAACCTCATGCTAACCCTACTTTTATTACTAGATTACACATCTAGTAGATTTATTCAAAGACAGAGCTTGATCAAACCCAACTCCTTGCACATCTAACTTATTTATAAAATTCCATCACTCCCAAAGCAGAAAAAGCACGGCAGGCCACTCGAAATTTGGAAAATCCAGACCTCTTGCACAAATTCTCGAAGTCTTTCTCAGTTCTCTCTTTTCCACCAACAGTAATAAACATTAGATTGTCAAGAATGGAAACCAACTTAGATGCATCAGTTGATTCTGGAGTTTCTGGCAGTATGAACTCCACAACAATCACCTTTCCATTTTGTGGCAAAGCTTTGTAACAATTTCTTAAAAATTCAATACAGTTTTCATCTGCCCAATTATGGCATACAGCCTACAACAGCCAAGGATTTAAAAAGTTGAGGTTAGTTCCTTAATAATGAGTAGCTAGTCAAACAACTCTTAGATATACAATCACAAATATGTACTCAGTAGTTTTGTGCATTTATGATTAGCTGTATAATTAGTGTTACTATTTTATTTGTTGAGACAATTAATGTTGCCCTTTAAAGCTAGGTGAGTTAAATAAGTGTGTACTATATATACTAACCTTTAATATTATGGCATCACCTTTTGGAACACTTGCAAACATATCTCCTCCAATGTGCTCTATCCCTTCATGAAATTTGATACAGTTTATGGTTAGTAATTGTGGTGAAGAAAAAAATGGAACTGCTTCTTTTATCATTCAAGATATGGTAACTACAGAAAGGGGAGGGCAAAAGGGGTAGGGGAAGAGAGATACCTGGATAGGGTGTTGCATTTTCTATAACTTGGGGCAGATCAAAATTAATTCCCTTTATTGAAGGGTGCTTGGAGATAATCATCTTGAGATTAGCCCCATTTCCACCTCCTACATCAACCAATGTTGACACTCCTTCAAATCCTTTATATATTTCAAGCATCCTATTCATCTCTACTGTGCAGACATCTGCCATTGCTTTGTTAAAAATGTGATTCAGATTTGGATCTTTCTGAAAGTATTGGTAGGAGGTGGCTCCATGAACTTTCTTAAATAGGTCATTGCCAGCATCAGCAACTGATTCCTTGAAATTTAGCCTGGAAATGTAGAAGATACATAAGGATAACATATGATAGCTCTTCCTGTGAAGAAATAAAGACCCTACTTCTTTGTCATTAAAATAAGGAATAACAAAATATCCAAATTATTATGAAGTAAAGCTACTTTACTAAACCCCCAATAATGATAATAAATTTAGGTTTTCTTAAGAAGCAACATAAAACTCATTCTTCCTTGTTCATTTCAAGTGGGAAAAATCAATAAAATGTCTAAAAAAGATAAATATACAAACTATAATTTGGTAGAATCTAAACTTAATAAAAGAAAGTTTATAAGTATGATCAATCGAATTCCAACCTTATCACAGTATAGTTTGTGAAATATTGTAGCAAAAAGTATGCATATGTTAGCATTCAATTATATTATGTAGTATATCAACTCACCAAACTTCCATTAATGCTCTGTGAGAGAGAAATGTTGTGAATGAAGCCAAGTTGCCTCCCTTATCATCACACACCAAGTATTTAGTACTTTCTGAGAGTCCGTAAACTCTTTCAGTGCTACCATTTTCATTGTTGCGTGTAGAACAACTAAGAAGAGTGTAACTGGCAAGCAAACGCAGCATACGTTCAAGCCTAGGCGCCAAGTCTGGGTATTGGTTTGGAAGCTGAGAAGCAATTTCAGAGACAGACAAGTGTGAACCTGGTGGGGTTGCCTTAGCTATGATCTCAAACAAGTTGAGCTCAAGAGCAGCATTAAGCACTGCAGGATAGACTTGAGTGGTAGAAAGTAGCATGGCAGAGAGGCAAGCATCGTCCTCTGAAAGTTGAGGACAGGTTTTCCCCACTCCATTCTCTGTGGTATATTTGGAATCCATAAATGCTTAATTCTGTGATCTCTCTTTTTGCTTTTATCTTGTTGAGTGCATGCTTCTGCTCTAGGAGGGTTTAGCTTTTATAGGAAAAATTCTAGTGTGAATATGTTTGAAATTTACTGTGGCATACCTACCACTTTTTTTCTTTTTTTTCTTCTGGATCACGGAACCGGGAAAAAAAATAAAATTCTTACTAAATACTTCTCGTTGGCGGCTATGTTATTAGTAAAAAACAGTGTATTTAAAAACAAAGTTTGGTTGTTAATTCGTTGCTCATTTAAGCTAGGTGTAATCATTCTGGTATTGCCACCAGTTCTAAAACAGTCATAAATGATGTTAAGTTATTGAAATTCTGCTTATTTAATGCATTTCCTTTTATGAATAAGAAAAGAACACTCAGAATATTCCACAATTAACTACTCTGGCCCGAACATGTTGAGCTTGCGGTCCAGTACAATAATTCCCACTTTGACAAGGAAGTAAAGAATGTAACTAATTTGATCATGCTTAATACACGTGACTCATTTCAAATGACAATATATAGTATGAAAAATTCAACACAAACTGGAAAACTCTTCCACAGTTGAGGTGGTAAAGAGTGTGCAATACCATTCAAAGCATAGATTAATCCTCGTTAGTGGATGTACTTTAGAAAAAGATACATTGTTCTTATCTAAGATGTCGTAAAGAATTAAACTTCTATTTAAATATTAGCACTATATGCTTTTTAGTGGTGCTTTGTCTTTAAAGAAAACTCAAATCGTTAGAGCAGCCTCTGGACTATGACTTCCCTCCTTGCTTTTGTTGGTTTTACTTTCAAACATGCATACAACATGATATCTATATGAGGAAGTTAGTTGCCGTACATTTGAACTTTAGAAAATTCCAACGTTGGATATTCTACGGTTCATTTTAGCAAATCTGTTTATATGCGGATAAAGGTACTATGACAAGGTAGTCTAGTGCCTTATTAATTGTCAGTCAGTCACTGGAAACAGACTAGAGGGCCCAAAGTTACGATGTAACCATTCAATTATAACCAGCATGGATAATTTTTCAAGGTATAGTCTAACTTAGTGGCTCACCTGCTATTAGAGGCTCATCCTGTTTTTGACTTGTAATTAGTTTTCTTAGGGTTCTACTTCAATACTCTGTGGATGCACGTTTATTTATTTATTTTTTTTCTGTGCGTCGAGGTTAGCTCAGGTTGTGCTAAGTATCTTTCCGTGGGTGGAGGTTAGGTCATGTAGCTAAGGTGATCGTTTGTCCCATATTTATTTTATTTTATACTCAATTAGTTTAGATTTTAGAGATTTTTTAAACAATTGAGGTTTAAAATTCAAATTTCTATGACTAAAATTATAGCTTTATCTATTTATATATATAAAAAAATCCTATAAAAAGCAGAAGTTAGCAATTAGTCAAATACAAGGAATTGAAATAGCTTGCTGTGATATTGACCACTGTGTCTTAAAGCTAATTTGGCAAGTTGTATCAATGGGGAGCTTCTAAGTTATTTTACTTTGAATTTTATCCCATTTTAAATAGGAATAAAGTTGACATATAGATATGGAATACAATCATATTTTATTTTATTGTGTTAGAGAAGAGAGAAACTAACATCATTCCACCCTCCGCATTTGTACTTATTTTGTCTGTTCAATGGTAAAAACTTTATCTGTCAACAAAAGAAAATTCCAAAACCTAGTAATCAACCTAACCTCATGGAGAGTGTAACTTTCTGACAGCAACAACTACGACTATCCCATTTTATGTAAGTTGTTATTTATTAAAGAGATAGTGACTGTTGAAAGATGACCAAGAAATATTCAAGCAAGGCTGCTAGAGTCATTATAAAAAGGGCTTTCTAAGTAACTTCAACGAGGGTTGTTAGCCATAACAAGATTTATAACAATCTTTGAATCCAGTAAAATAATATACATGTTTAGAAATTAACGAAAACTACAATACTTACATAAATAGTTTAGAAAGTATAATACGTGAGTAAATAGTTTGTTAAAGTATAACATTCAAGTCAATTAATCTAGCTGGAGGACTCTAAACTTCATATAAGAAAGAAACAATAAAATTTATGAACTTAAACTTCTTATAAGAGCCTCAAGGGTTTTGTACCACATATATCAGTTTACTTTTGTGCTTAACACATTTGCATACCCCTTCACTTATCATGGGAAGATATGGTGAATTAGTCCTATATAAGATGTCTTTCTCTATCCGACATAGATGAAGGTAGCGCCACCCTGGACAGTTACTTCATGCGATGAAGGGGTAAACGGATTTAAGTCTTGGTAGAGAAATCATATATTGCTTGTTTAAATTCACTGTCTTTACTTTTGTTAGATATTATTGTAAATATATTTATCATTTAGGGTGAATAAAATATACTTTTTGGCTGTATTTATATTCGCACAATTAATTTAGTGTAACCATCTTCAGACAGATGTTGTGGGGTGCCTAACACTTTCCACAAGCATAAACAGAGTCTCGAACCTTCTCTCGTTCTTAGACCTTTTTTTTTTTTTTTTAATGAAAAAGGGGTTTCCAATTGTTTCCCATTTTCTTAATACAATTGATGGCGATTTCAAGTTTTCTTTTGAAAATTAATCTTTTTTTTTAAAAAGGTCCACTATTCGCATCGTAGTGATCTTCTAGTATGTTGTGACACTCCCTAACAAATAAGGTGTTGTATAAATCTTTTACATATAAGTAAAAGTCTTAAAGAATCAGAAAATATAATAAAATTAAAGGAGTCAATTATCTTAAAGAGATAGTGACTATTGAAAGATGGCCAAGAAATATTAAAGCAAGGCTACTTCTCCACATTTCAACACTCACGTGAGCATGAGCCATGGCCCATGAAGTATATAGCTCAATGGTCCAATCTATAGAAAGAAGAGTCCTTTTACTTGGATTTTTCTCGCCTAACTTTACATATGACTGAGACTGATTGTGGTCGTGGGCAAGTTGGAGGGCTTTGTTCAAAAAGTCTTTGCTGTAGGCTAGGAACGAGAGATTTTTACTTATATTACTTTAGTTTTGAATGTAATTAAAGTCCTTTCCTTGAGACAAATATTATAATACTTAAAATCATGCATTTGCACTGCATATAAAAAATATATCTGTGTTGCATAGTATCCGCATGCCCCTTCACTTATCATGGGAGGATAGGGCGAGTTAGTTCTATATATGATGCCTTTATCTATTTGACTTAAGTGATGGTAGCACTACCTTAGACGGTTGCTTTATGCAATGAAATGGTAGAAGTATTTAGGTCTCAGTAGAGAAGTTATGCATTGCATGTCTAAATTTTCTGTTTTTATTTTTGTTAGATATTATTGTAAATATATTTATCATTTTGGGGTAAATAAATATACTTTTTGGCCATATTTATATTCGTATAATTAATTTAGGGTAATCGTCTTTAGACGGGTGTTGTGGGGTGCCTAACACCTTCTTCACGTATAAACAAACTCTTGAACCCTCTCTGGTTTTGAGACCTTTTTTTTAAAAAAATTAAAAAAGAGTTTTCCAATTGTTTTTCATTTTTTAATACAATTGGTGGCGATTCTAAGTTTTCTCTCAAAAATTAATCTTTTTTTGAAAAGGTTTGCCATTTGCATCGTAACGACCTTCTGGTACATTGTAACACTCCCTAACAAATAAGGTGCTATATAAATCTTTTGCATACAAGTAAAAGTCTTAAAGAATCTGAAAATGTAATAAAACTAAAGGAGTCAGTTATCTTAATGAGATAGTGACTGTTGAAAAATGGCCAAGAAATATTCAAGCAAGGCTGCTTCTCCACATATATAGACAGAAGAGTCCTTTTACTTGGACTTTTCTCACCTAATTTTGTTACCAACTCTCCTAAAGTCATTATAATAAGGGCTTTCCGAGTAATTTCAGTGTGGGTTGTTAGCCATAACAAGATTTATAACAATCTTTGAATCCAATAAAATAATATACATGTTTAGAAATTAATGAAAACCATAATACTTACATAAATAGTTTAGAAAGTAGAATACGTGAGTAAATAGTTTGTCAAAGTAAAATATTCAAGTCAATTAATCTTGTTAGAGGACTCTAAACTCACTACAAATTTCTTGGATTCCAACGGAATTTTTTCGTTGGAATTTTACAAAATTCCATTAGAATTTTGTATTCCAACGGAATACGCGTCGTTGGAAAATGCCCCGTTGGAATTGTGGAATTCCAACGGTAATTCCAATGGAAATTTACCGTTGAAATTTTACAAAAAATTCCAATGGTAATTCCAAGGGAAACTTGGAAAAAAAGGGCAGAGTCATCAACAAATCCTCCTGTGGCTACAACATCCTCCTTTAATTTCTCATAGGAACTCTGCATGTGATTTCAAAAAGAACACAAAACAGAAGTAATCAGTGAAAATACTTACATTATGCTAGAAGCTCAATTTTTATGTTAGAATTCAAGATACTCACATAAGTCCTTGCTGCCCTGGGTGTTGACCACTGGTCCGTCTCATCATTATGGTTCAACCTACAAAAAAGTTATGGGATGGTAGCCTCTCTACCTAGTTCCCGTGTCTGAAACATATAATATATTTGTGTTAGTTATCAATGATAAATTAAAACATACATATAAAAACTTTATTACTAGTAAATAAAACTTACATATCGTCTTTTATGCTCTGACAGAGAAATGGAGCCTCCCTTGTTCAGACATCCTCCCTCACTAGCTGATCGATTCTGTTTGTTTCGCTCTGAGTTCTCCTTAAACTCAGGGTCAGTTGTCCACTTAATCCATAGTGCATCAAGGACATGGTCTGCCAACCACTTCCCCTTCGACTTGCGAGAACGAATAGAAGCTAAGTTTGCTCGGATCGTGTCAGCACACTTAAGCCCCTAAATCCGCTTAACAGCAACATCATGCTCCGGATCCCACTTACAATATTTCTGAAGCATTATGAGAAATTAGTTAGACTACTAGTTGAACACAATTGACAAACAACATGTGTAAAGTAAATAACATAATTTAATTGTATAACCTGAAATTCGCCAAACCATATATCTCTCACTTCTTGGGGAATATCCTTCCAGCTCGTCCATGGTTGCTCATACTTGCCCTTCATGATGGAAGAAATGATAGCAACCGTCTGATGGGACGGTATAAACCTGTACAATGTGATTATAAAATTTATTATATATAGTACATATATAAAAATAGTATTAATAACAACAAATGAACATAGAAAGTGTAGACATCATACTCCTTCCCATTCGGTTGAACCAACATCCTACTAACAGTCGATCCACATGCCTCCGTAGTTGACCCAGCAGCAGAAGAACCTTCAGTAGATGGTGCATGTGATGGTGCTATGTGGGTGGATTCAATGGGAGTAGGAGACGGTAAGGGATCAATATGCACTTCAGGGGGTGCAGAATAAGTATGTAATGAGGCAGGAACTCTCCCTCTGCCTCGGGAGCTATAACTACTAGCACGTCCGCCTGTCCCTGACATCTGTAAATACAAAAACATCAAATATGTCAGTGAGACATTAAGTAATAAGTACATTCACAAATTTTTATAAAAAAAAAATGTCACAAATAAATTAACCTTAACAATCAATCACTATCAACTAAGTAATCATTAGGGACTTCATCCTCAGTTTCAGGCTCCTCGCTATCATATGATTCTTCATCTTCTGCACCATACTCTCCCACCTCCTCATCAGTTTCAACATGTGCATTAATTGTCATGTCCATTAAATCTTCTCCCATATTATGCTCATCTCTTAAATTATCAGCAATTTGGTCTGAAGAAGAGACTTCAGTGAAGTGCAAAGTTCTATCATCTTGAAATGGAACATCCCATAATTCAATTGTGCGCCTTGATTTAGTCTTAATCACCACAAACCAGTCTCTCTTGTTAGGATTTGGGCATGGCGATGGTGTAAAATATACTTGCTCCGCTTGTTGAGCAAAGATAAATATATCCTTACCATTGTATCTCCTATTTGATTTAACCTCAATAATCCTATACTTGAGACAAATTCTTGTACCCATGGGCGAAGGATTAAACCATTTACACTTGAAAAGTGTTAATCGCTTAATAGGAATTCTGGGATACTCTATCTCAATTATCTCTTCTAACAATTCCATGATATAAAATATCTGTTCCACTAAGACCTACTCCAAAATTATTTGATTTTCGATTATGTGCCCAATTGGATGTGTGAAAAGAATAACCATTCACGAAATAAATTGGGAATGTCTTCACTACTCTTAAAGGCCCCCAACCTAAATTGTACAAAATCTGATCTGAGATGTTATTGTAAGGATTGTGCACCTATTAACCATGAAGACATAAAAAGTGTTATATGAACACATCTGTTATAATAGATAATAATGATAATTTCATGATGTAATTGTAGAAATGCAAGCACTTACATATTCTTTGAATAAATGGACAAAATTTAATTCTATATGTTTGTCAACTTCAATGGAGCTGAGATTAGTGAATGTTGATGTCAATGACTGAACATAAATGCTGCAATCATCATCATCATATGCATTAAACACTAATACATAGAAACTTGTAAAATCTTCAATAACACATGAAAAATATGACTTACTTCAGGATGAGTTCAACTTCAGGGCAATTTAAAAGAATATATAAAGATATTGCTGCTAGTTCATCTTCACTTAGATAACGAGTTTTACATGCTCCTTCACGTCGGCCAGGATAGTTAAAAATAGATAGTAGAGGATGCAAAGACGACTCTCCACCATCATCATTTCGAGGCACTCTTCTATTTCTAGCATGTACGTGAGACTCAAAGTAATAAGAACAAAACGTAGAAGTCACTTCAAGTATGTAAGCTTTGCAGATAGAACCCTCCATATGAGCTTTATTTTTCACTTTTCTCTTAAGATGGTGTAAGAACCTATGAAAAATCGAAATATTGCATGATTATAATAAATATAAATGACGAGGCATTAAATAGTAATTAATTTCAAAGGATAGATTTAGACCTCTCAAATGGATACATCCATCGATATTGTACAGGTCCACCAACTCGTGCTTCATACACTAAGTGTATTGGTAAGTGTTCCATTACATCAAAAAAGCTAGGAGGGAATATCTTCTCCAATTTACACAAGATAAGAGGAATATTTTGATCCATCTTGTCCAGTCGACTTTCTTCTAGCATCGGACAACATAAGTCTCAAAAGAAATAACTTAATTCAGTCAAAGATTCCCAGATAGGAGTAAGCAAACAACTAAACGCAATTGGAAGCAATCTCTCCATGAAGACATGACAATCATGACTCTTCAAATGCTGCAAAGTGCAACTTCTCATATTAACACATTTGCCCAAGTTAGATGCATATCCATCTGGAAGCCTCAGGTCATGTACCCACTCACATATTGCTCTTTTTTTTATCCATATTCAAAGTGTATTGTGCTTTCGGTTTGACAAATTTTCCATTGCCTCTGTCTTCCAACTCTAAAGCCTTTCGTCTGCAATACAAACCAAGATCCATTCTTGCCTTGACATTATCCTTGGTTTTGCCTTTAACATCCATGACTGTGTTGTAAATATTTTTGAAGACATTACTCTCCGTATGCATAACATCCACATTGTGCGGATTCAACAAATCACACCAATACGGTAAATCCCAAAATATACTGCGTTTAGTCCAATTATGATGAATCCCGTAACCAGGTAAATTATACCTTCTTCCAGTATCTGTTATCTTAGGAAATTGAAAAACTTGTTCAAATACTTCAACTCCTGAGTATTGCTTAGGCGGTTGCCCCAATTCTTTTTGACCTTTCAAAAAATTCATCTTATTCTTACGAAATGAATGATTCATGCTCAAGAATTGTCGATGATAATCAAAATAACAAATCTTTCGAGCATTTTTAGCATAAAATGCTTTTGAACTTTGCATACAAATAGGACAACCCAAACGACCTGCTATTTGCCAACCCGACAACATACCATACGCAGGAAAGTCATTGATAGTCTACATCAAAGCAGCCTTCAAAGAAAAATTTTGCTTCTTAGAAATGTCATATGTTTGTACACCATCATCCTATAACAGTTTCAGATCATCGATCAGAGGCTGTAGGTACACATCTATATTGGTCTTTGGATTATGTGGGCCAGGAATTATTATTGTTAGGAACATGTTTTCTCTCTTCATACACATTCCAAGAGGAAAATTGTACAGCGTCAAAATTACAGGCCAACAAGAGTATATATTAGAGTTCATATTGAAAGGACTGAAACCATCAGAGCACAGACCTAATCTCACATTTCTGGGTTCTGATGCAAACTCCGGGTGAGTTATATCAAAATGCTTCCAGGCTTCTCCATCTGAAGGGTGTGACAACACTCCTTCTTCACGTCGATTTTCATGATGCCATCTCATGTATTCTGCAGTTGCATTAGAGGCAAACAATCTTTGTAACCGAGGAATTATCGGTAAATACCACATCTGTTTCTTTGGAATCTCCTTTTTTCGACTATTTCTACTTCCTCTATCCACAAAACGAGCTTCACCACAAAATCTACATTCTCTATTTGCTTCACTATTACCATAATACAACATACATCCGGATGGACAACAGTCTATTTTTTTAGAACCACACCCAAGTTGAGCCACTAATTTCTTAGTCTGATAAAAATTATCGGGCATTCGATGACCCATAGGCAAGATCTCTTTTATCAATGTGATTATCTCATCAGTACAATTATGATGCATATTATAATCAGACTTAATGCTCAAAAGTCTAACGGCAATTGATAATACGAAGTGGCTCTCACATCCATCCCACAAAGGAGATTGTGCAGCACATAGCATCTCATAAAACTTCGCGGATTTAGAATTAGGTTCCTCTGGTTCATAGTCAAAACAGAAACTAGAGCCCTCAGCATCAATAACCATTCGCTCATATAGATTCAAATCATCAGAAATTGGATCAACTTCATAACCTCTTCTAAGAATTGGTGGTTCAATCTCCCTATGATTATACCAATAGTAATAATGTGGCTGAAAACCTTTCTTATATAAATGTAGCCTTACTTCATCCGAATTATGAAATCTTGTGCACTTACATCTTAAGCATGGACACCTAAATGTTCATTGCTGTTTAAACACTTCCAGTTTTTTAGCAGCTTCAATAAATGTCTCAACACCCTCTATGAATGAATTTAATAACGTATTTCCTTGAGGATTTTTCGTAATGTACATCCAACGACGATTCTCAAGTATCTCCATCTATTCAAACACTAAAATAGGATTTCATTAAATTTTATTTCTTTACGGATTGATCTTAACTTAAAGCTAAATTGGTATGGCTTCTATCTCGTTCTTTGAGAGTGCTTCACACAAACAGAAGCTTATATAAGTAACTAGTTTAATAAAATTTCAGCAGCACCTCCCCATGGTTCTCCAAGTACACGAAATACGCTGCATAAGCAGCATAAATATGCACCCAGAGAAACACAAAGAGATGATGTAAAATTTTAATAGACAAGTTACAAAATAAACTTGCATATCTAATTTAGTGAATGCACTTCTCTAAGAACAGTCCCAAAATTGGGGACTATCTAAGAGTTAACTCTACTCAGTTAACGCTTAGACGAGTTTCTAAGTTAAATAAACTATCCTATCTAAGAGTGTGTCTTCGAAAAAATATTACTATTTAATAAGATATTTACGAATTTAGGTTAGTTTTGAAATTATTTTACCAATATGGGTTACTTTTTCGCCTATTACACGCTACAACGTTTTTATCAAAAAAACATAAGTTCAAAGGATTTTTATGGGTTCCACTCATACCCTTCTATTTTCCCAGCTCCGTCTCTGTCTCCTAATATGTCCTCCCCTCAACCCCTATGCGACCTACCCTTTTCCTTCTTTCCTTTTCTCTTGCTTTCTTGTTGTTTTTCCTTTGGGGTTAAAATGTTATTTGTTTGTGTGTTTTCTCTATGAGAGAGGGGAGGAAAGGAGAAGAACAGATTTGTATTGATAAAAGACCTACCAAAATCCACATCCCACAATTTTTTGGTTGGATCTTGCTAAAATGTGAGATGTCAATTTTGGTGGGTCTTTTATCAATACAAAACTGTTTTTCTCCTCTCCCTCTCATAAAGAAAACACAAAAGCAACTAACCTTCCAACTCCAGAGGAAGTGCAACAAGAAAGCATGAGAAAAGGAAATAAGGAAAATGGTAGGACACATTGGGGTTGAGAGGAGGACATATCAGAAGGAGACAGAGACAGAGCTGGGGGAAAGAGAAGGGTCTGAGTGGGACCCATAAAAATCCTTTGAAATCGCGTTTTCTATAAGAAAACGCAGATTCATATCTGCATTTTCTAATTGCAAACGCATATTTAAATAATACATTATCACTATATATTTTTAAAAAAATAAAAGTGCTATTACAAGAATAAGCAATTGGTAACATTAAACATGAATTTGAAGGAAAAATAAAATTAAACATATGACTTTAAAATTTTTGCTAACCTTTGCTTTCTATTCACAAATGCAGCAGCTAACAGCCGTGTCAGTAGATCAAACACCGAAGATACACAAAGTCCCTAGCTTCAGCTAATCCTCCTCACAGACACAATGCACACTTTTATCCCTTTGTGCATAAGAAAAAAAAAATAATGAATATAATAAATAACAACTACATTAACTTTTCACCTCTACTGCATTAAAAAACTATGAATACAAATAAGTTTTTTCAAATTTTTAAAGAAATTATAAATTTATCATGGCTCTAGCCTTTATGTTGTTATATCAATCAAAAAGTTTAAAAGTAAAACTTAGTCCCAAAGAAACAAAGCATACATGAGCCAAAACCAAACCTTTGATAGAATATATACATTTTGCACTCAAAAACTTCAACTATACCATGTCAACAAACCAATTAATTTCTGACATGTCAGTAGTGACAACATTTTACCACAAGTAGCCAAATGACCATCTAATATGGAAAATATTTGTTAAATTACCTAAATATTTATCCCAAAGAAAGCAATTAATTTGTCTCTCATTGAGGCACACTACCATTGACATATAATCTCACATTAAATATCCAAGTCTGAATTTAATCTAATTACCAGACCATCCCAAGTTCAACAAAATTCATACCACTGATACCAACATGTCAAATGTGGATCCAAACAAATAATAGGAAATAAATACAAGAAGTTTAATTATAAATTGTAAAAACAGATAAGAAAGGAAAAGAACATAGATGAAAAGTGCCCATAGCACTGCCTCACTGGCTAGCATATAATCTAAACTTCCTTCTAACTTTGAAAGAATCATTTATTTTGATATACTGATTTGGACTAGTATTAAATTATTTACCTAATCATCATCTTGATAGGCAGCTTTTTGTACTCTTCGACAACTAGCCGTTCACTCAAAATTGAACAAAGTTTCATTTAATTTTACATGTAAAATCTAGGGGACTGCTAAGTTTCTAACAATATCTAACCATCACAGCTTAAATCATCCTTAAAAGAGTAGGATATGTCAATCAATATCTTTTTTCTTCTAACCCTAAAGCAACATTTTTCTAAAGGAGAAGTCATTTACATTCTGATAATAATAGCCCAAGTAAAATGCTAGATGTCCAGTTTTATCTTGTTTTACTTGAATGCCATTTGGAAGTTCAAGGCACTAAAGGAAAAGAGACAAATCATATTTAAAAAATAAGGTCATGGATAGTTGATGGTTGATGGTTTACTTTTTTTACCGGAAGTGAGTAGGATAGCATAGAACCGAATTGCAAGAGAGATTTTTTCTATTACTTCTCTTTCGGTAGTATTTTGCTCTTATCTTTCTTAGTGGAGGATGTAAACTATTTCAATACCCAAAAAGAACTATTTCTTTTTTGTTCTGATTAAATTAATTGAAATTGCTAACAAAGCCTTTTTGACTAAATGCTGCAAGAATCAAAGGTTATAATTCAATTGCTTATCAATGTGTTTGGGCATTATACCACCACTAAAAAAGAAACTGTTATTCAGATTTCTTTTATAAATGTTTTAGACTAAAGTGTATTTATAATATTTTTAGATAAATAAATGCTTCTTATCATTTTATTTTATTTAAAAGTAATTATAAATATATTTTAATTTGACAACAACTTTACCTAATATTACTCCTAAAAAATTCCAAAAATTGACTAGTGAGAAGCTAGGACAATCGGTGAGGTTTGGAGAGCACTGCACAACATCTATGATTAATGGGTGATGGGAAAAGGGAGAAAAAACAAAAATAGTACTCAGCAAAGGAGGGTTTTTTTGTTTTTTGGCCATGAGTTGGCAAATCAGGTTAATCATTATAAATTTCTGGGAAGAGAAGAAGACAACAATTTGCAACAGAAGATTAAAAGCTTTTGAGTACCATATTCATTTGCAAAAAGCATATAATCATTCAAAGAAAAATCATGTTATCACCTCAGCCTTTTTCTTTCATTTCCCTCATTTACCCTATATATGTCTCTTACTTTTGCTCTCTATGTAGCAAAATCAAAATGGAACATCAAGATTTTAATATGTCCTATGAGATAAAAAAAAATCTACAGATGATTTCACCCAAGCTAACAAAATCACATATGAAGAAGGTTTTGTGCATATTTTAAAAAATTCAGCAGTCTTGAGAACCAAAAAGATTCTAAATAGGTCAAACATTTGAATAATGTTTTTAAGGCAAGGAAGAAAGATAACCCTCTATAGAAATCAACACCCCTCTCATAAGGGCCAAAAACATTGTATACAGATAAGGATACTAATTTTGGATGGCATAAAAGAAAAAAAAAAATTGATTCCTAAAGCAACAAGATATCTTGTATTAGATCCAAAGAACATGAAGAATAACCATAGGTAGAGTCATAATGCATGCATGGCTGCATTTAAGGATCCACTTGCAGCATCCCAATTTGAAATTACAAATATATATAAGAGTCACATCTTAACGGACTCTGAATTTGGCCAATACACTAAGTAACTTATGCTGTAATTTATGTCTCTTTATTAGTAAGTTGGACATACACATTATAGGAGAGGCTGCAACTCTCACCAGTCAAAATAAAAATTCTAATCTAATAGGGTTGTCTATCAAGTTATAAACCACAATACCATGAATGATAAATGTCTGTACATAAGTACTCTTTGTATGTGTATACATGTATATATGTATCTAACACCACAAACCTGGTGAATGCCACTTTCATGAGCAAAAGCATTAGCTCCCACAAGAGCCTTATGTGGTTGTACCAGCTGCAAACCAGTGTACTCTTCGACCTATTGAAAAAGATAATGAATATTTTAACAATAGATAAAGGTATTCAAAAGGAGAGATAGAGGGAGAAAGAAGGATAGTTTTTGGTCACAACCTAAGGATGAGCCTCAAATTTTACACAATAAAAACTGTTACAAATAAATTAAAGCATGCAATATCAAATTAAACAATTTCTTACTTGAAGTTACACATGTGCAAACTGAATAAAAAGCAAGATACAGAACAATAAGGCATGAAAAGACAAAATATAGAATACCTAATAGTCATAGTAGTTTAATTTAATGATTAGGTAGCAATGAACATACAACCGAAACAGAAAAAAGAAACAAGTCTTATATATTATCAACCAATACATTCATAAGTTAATTCCTGAGTTTAAATTCTTCTGATTAGATAATTAGATATAGGATTAAGGATCTAACACTGAGAAGATGTGCAATGATACTTAATAAGGCCTGCTTGCCCTTTAAGGAGATATGGAAAGTAGCAAGGGGGAGGGGGNCCAACCAAAGACACCAAAGGCAGCATAAATTGCACACAGCTATAAAGCTTTTCCCACTTTGCTCCTACCAAATTCTTTGAATCCAATTGATAGAAATTTCTCAGAGCTATGTGGGCACAATTAACCAAACACTACAAAAAGCTTAATTCAATTGTAGCCAGTTGCCAGACAATACAAGAAAAGATGTGCAAGAGTAAAGGTACCTAAATCCATCTAACAACTAACAATGTAAACCAAGAAGTCTAGCAGAGAATCAATAGGATTATACAGAAGCTATAGGTTACTCTAACCTCATAAATGTCAGCATTAGATATTGCCACTACCCTAGGACATTCAAACTTACTATCCAGAACTCATTTGTGGGACAAGGTAGCGCTTAGCAGCTATATACATAATGAGGTATATAAAAATAAAGAATGAGAGTTTCATTACTCTAAATGTTAGTTGTTCAGTAACAACACTCAAAAACTGAGCTAATCTTACCAAATTATTTCAGTGGAGGAGATAAGAAAACTTAATTAACACATGCATGAAAAGATAGCCACCCATATTTCAATTAATTCAATTGTTTAGAGATACTCTGAAATCAAATCTCCTATTTCCTAGAGGAAGAATGGTTCAGATTAAGAGAAGATTAACTCAATAAAATTTATATTGATGCTTGATTAATGTTATAGATATTTATATCTTAATTAAACCAAACTCCATGTCAAGTTGTGGAATAGGAATAAGTAGGGTCACTCATTAAGGTGGTCTTTGATTTATATGAAAACATTACCCAAAATGCCAACAGTTCTGNATATGGGAATGTCACTTTCTCATGGTGCAAGTTTTACAGACATATTCTCAAGTATTTACGGTTTCATGGAATAGTGTTTTGTCCACTTTCTCACATTTTTAACCATCAATGGATGCCACACTAAAATAAATAAACAGAACAATACATAAAATGTGCCAACAATAGATTAAAATATTTAATTTATTTGACTCAAAGCAAAAGGGTACTTGGTAATTATTAGGACACTGGCCCAACAGTCCAGTAGTTAATGTGTAGGTGTATTTTTGTATTTCCCATTTACTAACTTGGTCTTTAGTCATGGTCCACTGAGTTTTATGCATAGCTCACTATTTACAACAAAAGGTTTTACTTTTACAGTGTCTTTCTTCTATGTCATTTTGTTCATGATGTTGAAGGTCATTGAATGATATATGAGTGAATGAATATCCTAACGACATCTTTTTCTGCATTGACTCCTATTGGTACAGTTACATTTGTGGACCAATGCCCTTTGAATTGGTACACAAGTTTTGAACCAAAACAAGAGGCATACAAACAGAAGCAACAGTTCAGCAAAAGGGTACTTGGTAATTATTAGGACACTGGTCCAACAGTCCAATAGTTAATGTGTAGGTGTATTTTTGTATTTCCCATTTACTAACTTGGTCTTTAGTCATGGTCCACTGAGTTTTATGCATAGCTCACTATTTACAACAAAAGGTTTTACTTTTACGGTGTCTTTCTTCTATGTCATTTTGTTCATGATGTTGAAGGTCATTGAATGATATATGAGTGAATGAATATCCTAACGGCATCTTTTTCTGCATTGACTCCTATTGGTACAGTTACATTTGTGGACCAATGCCCTTTGAATTGGTACAAAAGTTTTGAACCAAAACAAGAGGCATACAAACAGAAGCAACAGTTCTGGTTTCAAGTAAATTAGTTCCAAAAATCTAGTACTAAATTGAAACACTATTTCTAACACCACTCAACCATAGACCAAATAGTAATAAAAACTTGGGAGCTAATTAAATCCTACACATTATACATATTTGACACATGCTATATTCTAACAATAAGGAAACAAAGTGTACCTGAACTTTTTGTCTGCACCAATTATGCCCATTTCAATGTTTTTTTCTGGAGCTTTGTCCCTCAAGCCTAGATGACAAAAGCAAAAAAAGGAAACAAAGTGTACCTGAACTTTTTGTCTGCACCAATTATGCCAATTTCAATGTTTTTTTCTGGAGCTTTGTCCCTCAAGCCTAGATGACAAAAGCAAAATATGAATTCCAGCATTACTACAATATGTACGGTAGGGAAAAACTTAATTTAGCAAACAGGAAGGAGAGTTATATTGGCATAATATGAGAAAGAACTCATATTGGCATAAGCACTGAATGTCCACTCACCAAGTTAACAAATAATGCAACCTCATCTCGAAATTCTAAAGCATTTTCCATTTTCAATATTTCATCATTTGTAAACTGCATTAGTTTCAGAGAAATGAAAACTAGGTGGCAAAAAATTGAGGGTGAGTTTGGATAGAGAAGCATTTTATTGAGAAAAAAAAAATACTCTTCTAAGCTGAGTTATAAGTACATGTTTCTCAAGGGAAGCTGAAGCTGTTGTGTTTGAATATCACTCATCTTTAATCTTTAATAAATTACATTTTTGTTAAAAAGACGAGTCACCTACCCACTACCCCGTGGACAGTACACATGGAGGGGAGTCCTAGTAGAAAAGAAACTACAAGAAGTTCTCTGAGAACTCCCTATGGATTGGGTTGCTCTTTGCTTCAAATATTTTAGTAGCTCTATTCCTTTGTTATTGCTTTAGGTTTTATGTTTAAGAAAACCATTCTTGAATTCCAGCAACAAGTTCATTGCTTACCAAAAAATGGCAATCAGATTTTACTCCAAGTTCATTGTATTTGTAGCATCATCAGATATAGGCAAAGCAGTTGAATGCATATCTTTTGCATGGTGCTTTTTCCTGTCTTTGAAGAGTTTTAAGGAGGGAACCACCAGAACAACATGTTTTGGTGTAGGTTGAAATCATTCAACATAATTGAGAAAGAATTATTTCCAAATAAACCAGAGGCTAATTCCCTGTATTACATATACTTGACAAAGGAAAGTATAACTCTGTTGGGCAAAACTATATAGAATCCATATTAAGTGAATAGATGATTAATATAGTAGCAAATTTGTCTCATTTGGTCTTTATATAATTCACTTAATGCTCATGCTCTGATCTTTTTTGGTGGTTTGGGTTTATTTTGTGCATCTTTCTTGATCTTTTCTATTGGTTAATTCATTGAAGACTTCAATCTGATTACAGCCTCCCTTTTTCTTTTTTCCTTTCTCTTCGAGTCATCTTTTATTCCTCTAGTTTGGAGCTGGACCCTAATGATCTTGCATTGTTTGACATAGGACATATTTAGTTTCATTAGTTTATGAGTAAGATTTTATGTAATATTGAAGTTGATAGTAAGGATGTGGGTGGCATTGAGGCATTAGCAGCAATATTGAGGATGTCAAAGGCAAGGGTTTGGGCTTTACACGGCAAAGTTTAGGAGAAACATTTGTGGGGATGTAGAACTTTTGTTGCTAGGTGGATGATTATTATTTTGGCTAGCATAAAACGGAGAATGGAATAGTAGAGAGCTATTAAGTGGTTGTGAATAGTAGCAAAAAATAGAAGAAAAATGATGTAGAGAAGGGAATTTGGGTCACAATCAGTATTATATAGTAGTTTAGGGACGTTCTTATCACAGCAGCAGTGACTGGATAGTGGTCCTGCCACTTCTTAAACAGTCAAAAAGCACTTTGTTAATGAATAAGGAGATAGAACACTAGACAAGATATTATAATAGCTTGAGCTCTACCGCATCTAGTTCATAAAATTATCAAAAGAAAATAACAACACATACCTAAAAGTCTGCTCACTACTATATCATACATTCACTAGCTTAAAATCACGTTGGCAGAAAAGTTGCAACAAAAAATAGCTCTAACCTAAGTAAGAATTCCATTTAAACAAGCAGAACGCAAACTAATAAAGTTTTATTCAAATTTCCAGACACCAATTACTCAACTCAGCCACCTAAACTAGCAATACAAAATTGCGCATGAAACTAGCTACACATAGGGCCGAGGGGACAAAAGGGTTCTGTAAATTCTGAAAAACATTGAAATTTTCCGCCATCAAAGATCAGAAAGGAGACAAATTACACGACAATAAAAACAGTAGCAGGACAATATTGCAGTAGTCATTACAGTAGCAGTAGCAATAAAAACAGTAGCAGGACAATATTGTAGAACCATACAGAAACACTGCATACAGTAGTACACACTCAAATAATTAAAGTGGAGCTATTCTAATACTGCCCCAGTCAAATTTAGAACCAGTCAAGCACACACTGAAATAATTAAAGTGAGCACCTCCAAAAGAAAAAAATAATAGGATCAAAATTACACAAAGTAAGAAATAAGATCTAGTAGACAGCTAATCGTATAGGCAAAAGAACCTTGATCAACTCCACAATTGTTACAGTTTTGTTGATAGCTCTCCCCATTGCTTTAAAAACAATTTCATTTGAACCTTTTTCTTGTAGAGAAGTGAACAAGAGAAAGTGAGTATGCCAATGCGAGAATGGAGAACTTATATCATAATACAGAAATAATGAGCAACTCAAACTTTTACACTTCAATTTTTCCAAGACCCCGACAAAGCTATGGGGAAGAAAGTAACAGAAGGTAGACTCCATCCCTTGCTTGGATATTTCATCATAAAGGAGTGAGTGAGGATAGGAGTAAAACCAACCCTTTCCCTTTCATTTATGAACACTGAAAATTCCATTTCCATCATATTATTTTGGTGTGAGAGGCAATAAAATAAATCTACCTTCCCAAAATTCATACATGCCTTGATCATTTAATCATTGTCTACCTTTTCCTTCACTCCAAATTCCAAAAAAAATCCAAAACTAAGCATGCTGTTAACTTTCACTCAATTTGACTTTTTAATTCACTCCAAATTCCAAAAAAAATCCAAAACTAAGGATGCTGTTAACTTTCACTCAATTTGACTTTTTATTTATAAAATTAAATAAGAGAACTCTAGTTGCAAGCTCAAGCTGAACTTTAACCTCCAAGATGCTCTAGATTCATTTAAAACAATGTCTAAAGTGTTGAAAGGAGAATAACAGACATGGTACCAGCAATAGTTTTTACTGTAGCTGGACCCTTCCCCATCTTCAGTGGATCCAGACTCTTAATCACAAGATCTCTTAATGCATGGCCCAATCTTCACCAATAAAAGAAAAGCAGCACACACTCCGCAAAAAGAACTAAGAACAACAACTTAATCATCCTTGCTTTCCAAAAATAGCACCCACCTTACACTAAAAACTAACCCAGCTATTTTACTAATCCTATAGCAAACTTCTGCTGCTCACTAATATTTGCTCAACGTCAAAGTACAAGATGTAGTAGTCATGGTTCTATCTGGTAGCTGGTAGTTCACTAGCAATCTCTATTATGCAGTACACTTAAAAAATCCACAGCTTCTCAGTGGACAAATTAAACTTGTTACTTGACCAAATATATAAAAGTTGAAGACAGCAGATATCATGCATTATGGGTCAGCTTATTTGCAAGCAAATAGTTTTCCTAACAAAATGTGTTTGAAGAATAACCTACCTCCGAAGTCTTGTCAAATCAATCCAGGCCCTCCTAACAATAGTACCCACAGTTTACTCATAATATTGTTCGTGATGGCATTCTGCAAGTCATCCTTTTTGGTTGAGATACACCCACTCAACTATTAAGATTCTCCTGTTAGACCTCTAACTTGACTCGCATCACTTCATGTAGATTAGTATGTGAATTTTTTTGAAGAAATTTCATGTAGGTTAGTATGTGATTACTAATGGCAATTACATACTTCCTCCGATCCTTGGTTGCAATAAAGCTCACTGAATCTATGAATTACTACATCACTTGTACAGTCACAAGTTAGGTATGAGAAGCCAACGGAAAGTAAGCAAGGTATAATTAAACATGTTTTTTCACTAACGCAACTGAGTCCAATAATTTATCTTATTACTACATCACTTGTACAGTCACAAGTTAGGTATGAGAAGCCAACAGAAAGTAAGGAAGGTATAACTAAACATGTTTTTTCACTGACGCAACTGAGTCCAATAATTTATCTTTTATTAACATACACATACCAGTTGAGCCCAATAAAACAGAAGGATTCACACCCAGCCCCGTGATTTTTGGAAATTAGACATCATACAGAAGAGACACATTCCATTTTTTCAGGCAATGATCTTTTGAAAATAAACTCCATTGATACATCACTAGGACTAGTAGACAAACTTGAGGGCCAAGTTATACAAACTTAGAGTACAAGTTAAAAAAATTAGCCACTTATAAACATAAAAGTTCAAATATTTGAAACAAACCAAGAAAAAGCCCATAGAACAAAAATCCATGCATGGACATAACCAAATATCGAATTACAGGACCTAAAATTACTAAAGTACCTCCTGATAGAAATTGATTTCCCCCTTTCTATTAAAATATTTCTCTAACCTCCTTGGAATTCAGAATCCCCTAAAATTTTAACTGATTCGGATGCCCTTGACCTTGACAATTACATAAGAGTATATTAGTTCTTTTACTAGGGTATCTGCATCACATTTGATCCCTATAAATCTTATTTTCCTTGAACCATGGAAATTTCACATGTTTTTACCTTCTAATTAAAGTCAGATATTAGGGGGGAGATCTACTTGGGAAGGACATCTTGCAAAGTTGTGTGACAAAAAATGAAAATATCTGTGGCAATAAGATCAGGTACATTATTGTTACAAGTACATATCAAAACTAAAGCTTTTAGGACACCAAGTGGTCAAGAGTTTAATTATTGCTGTCCTATTCCCATAAATAAATTAAATTCCAGCACAAGAGTCAGCCTACACTATGTACATGCTTCAAGCTCAAAAGGCTTTCACATGAGGAGGCTTGTCAGAGATAAAACCTATTGCAGGGCCTTCTCCTAGTAGCTTAAGGTTTTGGAATGACTGTGTATGTGACAATTACATATTAAACAAAAATTTAGACCTGAAGTATTGCTGGATCCTATTCCTAGCAATAGAATAGAATTCAAACATTCTCCTTCCAATTGTTCCACTACCTTTCTCTTTTTGGATAGAAGAAGAAATATTATTAAATGAAATTGCTGCACTAACTTTTATTCCGCATAATGTTAATTGTTACATTTATTTGGTATCTGTATTTCTACTTGCTAGCTTTGGCAGAGAGAAGCAGCAAGCTTGAGGCAACAACTTCAGTACTTGCAAGAGTGCCACAGGTAAAAGAATATAACCACCCAATAGTTGCATAGCTGTATTAGAGGAAATTTGTAGCGGACAGATTATCTTTACTAATAGGGTAGCAAACAACACATCCATATGAGTGATACGCGGATAACAAACCCATGGGAGTGACTACAACAACCACAAAATGCAGATGTCACAGTACAACCAACATGCATTTGAACTTTAAAGATTTTATTTCGCTCAAAGATTTCCTAGCAGTTTGAAGGATTATGCATTCATCATCTATCACCCTGCCCCTTAAAAATTTGAGATCCTTCTGCTTCATAAGGTGAAGGCTTGAAGCCTCGCATGATGTGTGGATGTACTCTTCACACACTCACATAGAGACAAAGAGAAAGTGACACTAACAATGCTTCAAATTAAAATTACATCGATGAAGAAATTTGTTATTACCCCCACTTTATAAACTAGAAGTAAGCTATGCATTCTTGGGATAGTTAAATGTTCTTGACGGAACAACAAGCAATGGTAGTAAAAGCAATGCATTATGTAATTCATTAGAGTTCCCTTCCACGTCAATGAGAAAAAACAAAGGATAACCTCCCTGTCAAATCACTACTATATCTTAAGTGATGAACTTACAGAAAGAAGATCAAGACCAGCTAGCTCGAGATTTGGAACCACAGTTGCTAGGTCCTGAAAAGTACAAGATAAGGCCAATTAAGTCTTACAGCAATGTAGATCCCAACAATTCAAGTACATTAAAGGTAAACAGCTGCATAGGAAATTCAATTACCTTGGAAGGCCACTTGGGAAAGGCTGATTTAAAATCAGGCAATGAAGTCACTCCAGGCCATGTATCCTCATTTGGCGTACCTAAGATTCTTCAAACAAGGAACAAAATGTAAATATCACAGCACATATTACATGCCCATATATATTAATTGTTACATGCCCATTTGGAAGCAAAATTTATTACTGAATATTTTCACCAGTCACCACTGTCCAAATACACATGATCCCTTTTACATAGTTGTCAGTAAAATATTTTAAAATTCACAAATTCAGCCAACATACAATAAACTCCTTTGTTCTGCTTTCCAGTAAGGAAAATAAGAGTAAGATAGAAAAGAGACCAAAACACAAGGAGATCAACAGGGACATCACTGCCACAATCACTGGGAAATGGAAATGCCATCTCAAATTTTAGACTAGTTTCCTATCTCAAATGAAAATGAGTATTTTTCCCCCTCATCCTTTTTTTTTTTTTTTTTTTTTTTTTTTTTTTTTTTTNTTTTTTTTTTTTTTTCTGTTTCTGAGTAGAAAATCAGAATTCATAAGAACAGAGATGATGATAGAATATCTAGCTATGCCAATTGCAAACAGTGCAAATACCAAAATCATAATGACCCCTCTTACAGCAAAGCTGTACATATCAACTTTTTCTTCCAATAATTTCTAGTTTCAAAGAGAAAGGCTTGCATATCCGAAAGGAAAGCCATAACCAATAAGAACATATGGTAGCAACAACATTAAAAACTGAGGCCATCTAATAAAGTATGAAGGAAAAGAAAATGCCAACCAAAAGAGTCAAAGGACAACATTAACCCTAACCTTAAATCCTAACTCTTGATCCCTTAAACTCTAAACCCAAAACCCTAATACTAAACCCCTTTCCTAAACCCTAAATTACCATAACCCAAGCCTAAAATCCTAATCCTAAACTCTAAATCCCTAAACCCTAAATCAAAAATTTGGCAAAGTCTCTCTTAAAACTTGAATAGTCAAAGAATAAAAAATTCCACACATGAACTTAGTCATAACAAAATCATTCATTTCATAACTTAAAATTAACTATCTATATAAGTAAAAATTACAAAACAAATTCTATACCAATCAAAAAATTCAAAAAAAATTCCACAATTACTTCACATCAATAATATAACAAAACCCTAAGCCTAATCATAATAGATGATATGAAATTCCTTATCAATTTCACTACCTAAATTAAAGAAAATTTGATTTATATTTATAATTTTAAGTTTTAACTGGATCCACTAAAAAATTTTACTTTTTGAGTGGTGCATATTAAACTATGGCATGCAATGTAAAAAATGGTGAAGACATGTGATGTGTAAGAGTTACATTTCTCTTTTAGGTTAAGCATGGATGTCAATAGGTCTTTGCAATTTTTTACTTTTTCCCAAAAAAATTATTTTGTTATTTGCTAGAACTTTTCCAAGTTCTCATTTTTTGGCACACCAAATTGAGCAAAAAATTAAGAATAGGAATTGGAATTAGATATGTGAATTCCAAATATCATGTTTGGTGCAACTTATAAAAATAGAATTTCAGTTAATTTCACATAACAATTCCATAGAATTGTAACATAACTAGTTATACATATCTTCAATTTTGAACTAAGACTAGCTATAATCATTATAATTTCATAATTATAACTTTATCTCCATTATTAAGCATCTCGTAACTATATTTAACAATCTTAAGTTTCAAATCTTTGATCATATCACCAATCATCCTACTAATTTCTCATAGAAAATCCATAAAAAATTATAGAGAAGCTCGGATAGTGGAACCTACCTCAAAGAGCTAGTAATCAAAAAACTGAACCGCTATGCTGGAAGATGAAGTCATGCACTGCAAAACACAACTACAGGGAGGAAAAATGGCCAGAAAACATCGAGGGGATAAAGAGAGTACAAAGGAGATAAGAAATGAAGGCTGTTACATAAAATGTGAACGCAAGTGCACGTGCCGTAATCAAGTAATAAAGAAGTGAGATTAATTATCATCCCACGGAGACTATGGCTATTAAGTACCAAAATTATGCATATTCTAATTTTATCTAGACAATTGATAGGTGAATTTTTGATGATAATTGATTGTAAAATTGTAAGCAATAAACAATCACTTAGAAAAATGAGTAAGAATATGGTGATAAAATATCTAGGATGTCGATTTTACCGTAGCTAGTCTGGAATTTTATCCCTTAATCATTAATCAGCAACACTCTTCCAAATTGATAGCCAAGAACCCTAAATCATTCAATTGCCTTTCCCAAGGTCAAACAAATATATTCCTAAACTATGAATCCACTATATTCCTATGTGGATTGTGAATAGTTCCTGAATTCAATTCATTCTATGGTTCTTTTTATTAGCTACATAGATCATAAGGGTATATTCCTATCCCTTATGGAATCTATGTTCTGAATCCCTATGGTCCTCTATCACAACTAACTTTCCAGTATCATTGTAATCACCTGCTCATTTATATTGATGGCCAGTCAAAAAGAAGCATTAAGTATGGAGATCAAGAAGTCAATTTAAGAAGAAGGTCTTTTGATTAATTCATTAGAAATTACAAACCATCCTAGGCTAGGCTACATCTCCACCCTAGATGGTGGAATTAGTTCATGATAATTGCAGAAAATAACATTACACACAGATTAGACATGAATAACAAGAAAGAGATGAAGAATTGAACTATGGGATGTGATGATTCGATGCCGAAAGTCTCGATCTTCAAGCTTGAATCCTCTTCTCTTTTTGCCTCTTCTCTAAAAAGTGTGGAACCCTAATTTAGACTTTAAGAGTCCTATTTATAGGTCCTAGGAAGTTTAGGAGAAAAAGGAATTAAATTAAAATAGGATTCCTAGTGAAATTAGGAATCTTAGAGGTCAAATCATGAGTTGACCGTCAAGGGGCTGCAGCCTTGGGTTTGGGCGCTGCAGCTCCTTGAAGTTTGCCTGATGGGCGTTGCGGCGCCCTCTTTTTCTCGTGCTAGGGCGCTATGACGCCTAGTATAGGGCGTTGCGGCGCCCTCCTTTATGTTCTCAGTCTGCAGCGCCCTACAGCTTCCTGAACATAGGGCGCTGCGGTGCCTGGTGTAAGGCGCTGTGGCGCCCTCCTTGCTAAAATCTGGCTAGTTACGCATTGGGGTGCTGTGGTGTCCTGAGTGGGGGCTGCGGCGCCCAAGTCCTGCCTTCAATTCCAAATTGCATGATTTTTCTTCTTTCTTGCACTAAATTTCTCCAAAATGGCTTCCAAGTTTCCCAAAACATAAACCTACAAAAAATGAGACTTAAATCATGAAAACCTATCCTAAAATACTCAAGAATAGACAAGAATCAAGCAAGAACATTATGAGATAAACGGTATAAAATCTGCTTATCAAATACCCCAAAACTTGAGATTTTGCTCGTCCTCGAGCAAAAACCAGGGACTCTTTTCAACTTTTCGAACTCAAGAAAAATGTCTTTGCTCTACTCCTCTATTAGGTCTCAAAGATAAGAAAAANAGAATAGACAAGAATCAAGCAAGAACATTATGAGATAAACGATATAAAATCTGCTTATCAAATACCCCAAAACTTGAGATTTTGCTCGTCCTCGAGCAAAAACCAGGGACTCTTTTCAACTTTTCGAACTCAAGAAAAATGTCTTTGCTCTACTCCTCTATTAGGTCTCAAAGATAAGAAAAAAAATTTAGAATTCCAGAAAACATGCTCAAATCAGAACGATGATGTACTCTATCATTGAAATCCTTCACAACTAACAAACTCCTTGAGTGTGTGTGTGTGTATCCCAGCATATTGACCAAATGAAATATTAATCATGTTATACATGCTTTTACTCATAGATGTTTGACCTCTTAATTTGGATAATATGGAACTCCATAGGCTAGTTATCATGTCACTCTTCACAAATGTAGGCTTGTTTTTAACATTAAAGATCAAAAGGTCTTTTTCAAGCTTGTAGTATAAGGTTATCAACATGGCTCAAATCACCCATGACACATCGCCTCAGCTAGGATTCTAGAGCACTTTTTTCATTTGGGTTTTCAGCCAATCTTCTCACTGCTTTCCTTTCTCACTTGTCAATTACCTTGATTATTTTCTCTTTGCTTTCTTTTTCCTCTTGTTCTGTCTTACGAGGTTGGTTTCATCCCCAATTTTTATTCTTTCTTTTTTTTCTTCATGGGGGTGCACCAACCTTTTTCATTCACATTGTGAGTGAAGAGGGCAAAATTTTTGTGCATATTTTTCAAAGTTCAATACTCCATCCATCCTCCCTATATGTCACTGTACTTTCAATATTTTTTCTAGCATCTGTGTGAATCATGAGTGTAAGGTTAGGGAAAATATTGAAGGTTTCGGATTTCTGTATGGGTTGACAAGGAAAGGGGCTAAATGTTAGGCTCAACTGGGGTGACTAAGAGAATTCACAGAATAGTTTGTCTTGAAAGGCTCAATCGATTCGAACATTGCCTAGATCATTTCCTTAATGTCTCAAAGCCTAGGATTTCACCTCAAATGGCATTCAAACTAGTTCTAGAGTCCACATGAGGTCATGAAGTGTTAAGCATGCATAAATTTACTTTAGAATTCACTAGGGTCATGCATAGGATCAAGTGCTTAAATTGTGTCAAGGAGAGAGTTAATAATAGAAGAAAATCACAGGCGAGTAATCATGTAACTTAAGTTTATGCATATTTTCAAAAATTCTGATTACTACACAAAAGATTTTATCACTGACCTTGGAGTTTCAAATTTACACAGATATCATCTCATTACTCATTACTACAAGTTATGGGAATAGAAAACAAATAGGTACTCAGTAAATAAAATAGTGTTTTTCCACCCCCAAACTTAGTACATGTATTGTCCTCAATGAATCCCAACAAGAAAGAAAAATACTTCACTAGAAGGCTTCGAACATGCTGTCAGTGCCGCCAGGGTCCTCATCGGTGGCACTGTAGTCCTCGTCGAGTCTCGGAGAGTAGGGCTGAAGCACCGGTGGTGGTGGGAATGGTGTTATGGCGGAGCTCTGACCAGTGGAGCACTGGCTATGAAACTCGACCAGATGAGCATTAAAGCTTAGCTGGTGCTCAAAGAAAAGAACGGCCCGCTCCATGAATCTCTTAGTCTGATGCATAAAATTGGATGAGCGATCCATATACTGGAGTAGTCGAGACATCTGACGCTCTAGATAGTTCAAGTTGGGCCCGGAGGAACTAGACGACTGGGTCTCAGGTAGCAGGGTGGTGGCAGATGGTGGTGTTTGCCGAGGTGCTCGCTGGCGTGTCGGGGGTGGTGCACTGGATGGGGGACCCTGAAGACGGTGGGTAGTGGCGTCCAGTGGTTGCTTCGAATGAAGCAACTCCTCCTCAGCGCTCCACTCGACCCCTGCTCGCTGGCATAACATCTGGATCATTGATTGATGGCCAAAGGCGACGCCTTTGGTGCTATCGATGAACCATACAATGGACTACTGGATTAGGGATCCAATGTCAATGGATTTCTCGGTGACAATGCAGTAGAGAAGAACAGCCTAGGCCGTGGTGACATCACTGAGGTGACCAGTCGGGATGAGGCGGGCACACAAGAAGTGATACCACACCTTGCTGACCGTCTCCAGGGCTGATGCTCGGAAAGAAATGGGAGTGTCATCTCGCATCTTCCACTGGGTGTCGGGTTGGCAGAGTGAGCAGATAATGGTGTCCCAGTCAGGTCCGTCATGGATATAGCGGACATACTCATTGTTCTCAATGTCTGGGAGACCGAAGAGGGCATTGATGGATCGACTATCAAATGGCACCCACTTGCCCTTCACGAACACCTTGAATTCCTTGCAAAATTTAGCGTTGGCGTAGAATTCTTTGACCAATGGCACAACGGTGGTGACAAGATGGTCGACAAAGTGCAACCAGCCGTTGTTGTCGGCGAGCTCCCGGACCCTGTGGTTGAGCGCTCGGGTGAAAATCAACCTTCGCTCGAGCACCAAGGCCTTATGGATCACGGAGTCCAAGAATTGAACCTCGGCCTCCTTGTGCACGAACCTCTTCCGATCATACGTGCCGGACCCGGAAGGGGAGGTAATGGCCTTTCATTTTGCCGAAGGCGCCATGGATGTATAGACTGAAAGGTACCTGTAAAAATGAAGAAAAGGCGTGAGCAAGGTACATCTAGGTGTAGTAAAGCAAGCAGCAAACCATGATGCAGAAGGGTATGGATGGCATGAACACAGACCCACCAACAAAAGAGAACCAAACAGACGAGTAGGTGTGGCATGTGTGTGTTGAGTGGTGAAGCAATAAAGAAGGATTGTGTGTGTTCAGTGCCCACAATTATCACACTGTGTAGAGTTGTATACATGGAACAATGGTGGAGTACAAGTAACATAGCATAGGAGGGGAGGAACATATGCGTGTGTGACAATAATGACCAAGGAACTAGATGCCTGTGCTTGGTGGTGCACAGTGTAATCAAAACAAATAGCAACCCAAGAGGCAATCAGGTATAAAAAAACTGAGAGGTAGTAGTAATATATGTGCGATCATGTTCATTGATAGGTGGGGGTATGAATTGAACACACGGCGTAAGCCCAATGTGCCTAAGGATGGTCCTTAAATATGCTCACAAGGACAAAGAATTAAACACACCAAAGATGAAGTTGTGGACTAGGATGCCAGTCTAAATGAAGAAGACTGGGAACCACACAAAAGCTGGAAAGGGTAACACTAGCAAATGCAGAGGATTGTCTTAGAGGAACAACATCTAAAAGCTGCAAGTGTAGCATGGGAAAACATGCAAGTGCATGTAAATGAACTCATGTGGGACTGACAAAACAAGCCAAGAAAGAAACAATTGCTAACAGATACTAATAAAACATGAGCCAAGAAGCAGAACATATGTTGTAAAGGGAAAACACAAGGAGTATAAACTAAATGGCCCAAAGAAGCAACAAGAGTCAGAATGTCACGCATGCACAGGGGTGATTCTCATTGAGGCAATATAGCAAACACCTTGTGGGTGGGTAAAAATCTAGAAGAAAAGTACCTCATTCGTACTTGTAAGACCTCCAAAATTGGCTAACTGACAAGCAATCAGATGGGCAGGAAATGAATAATAGAGATGAAGAAAATTTACCTTGGGATGGAGAGGAGTGAGAAGTGGTCAGTTGTGCTTGAACCGTATCGGGATGCTTCTAATCGTTGGTGTGTGCGACTGAGTTGGGTCAACAGGTGTGTGTGTGTGACAGAAGTGCGAAAATGGTGCAGGAATGGAGTGTGGCCAGAAATGTGGTGAGGAAGATGGGTTGGGTGAGGAATTGTGAAAGGGAGATAGAGAAGCTTATGAGAGAAAATGGTGGAGGAGAAAAGAAGGGTGCGTGCATGGGAGAAAAAAGAAGGGGAGAGGAAAATGAGTTTTTAAAATTAGAAGACCCAAAACGCACCATTTAACCTTTAGTGGAATTGGAATTTAAATTTTTTTTTTTGAATTAAACTTACCTGGGCGCTGCAGCGCCTTTGTCAATGTGGCATTACTCGTGGTAGGGTGTTGTGGCGCCTTGAGGTTGGCGCTGTGGCGCCCTGGCTTCCGGTGCTTGCGTCCGAGAGTGGGGCGCTGCGGTGTCCTTAAGTGGGCGTTGTGGCGCCTAAGCTTCTGGTTTCCATGGATTGACAACCGAGGACAGGGAGCTGCGGCACCCAAGCTTCTGTCCTGTGTTGCGAATCGAGCCATTTCAACCGTAATTTCCCAGCTTTTTGACCCCCAAACTTGTTTTCTCACCTGTTTAAACAAAAAAATTAGAAGAAAGAGAAGAATAAATAGGTACTAAAAACACAAAAACAAAAAAATTAAGAAGTAACCAAAAAAACTCTAACTAAGTAAACATAAAATATAGGATTAAGAAGGATGGGTTGCCTCCCAACAAGCGCTTGGTTTATAGTCCTCAGCCCGACTTGCTTTTGAAAAGTATTAACCGGGGGTGGTGAGAGTGATGCATGATTTTGGAGACTCATCCTCGCCATCCACGTAGTGCTTCAAGCGTTGGCCATTGACCTTGAACTTGCAATCTCCACTTTTGACTTCAATAGCTCCATGGGGAAAAACAGTGTCAATAATGAAGGGGCCCGACCATCGGGACTTCAATTTTCTAGGAAATAACTTAGGACGGGAGTTGAAAAAGAAAACTTTTTGACCTGGAATGAATACATGCTTTTGGATGCGTTTATCATGCCATGTCATAGTTCTTTCTTTATAGAGCTTGGCATTTTCGTATGCATCCTGGCGAAATTCATCAAGCTCATTCAATTGAAGTAACCTCTTGCCACCTACAACTTTTAGATCAAAGTTCAATTTATTGGTGGCCCAGTATGCTTGATGTTCCACTTCGACTGGTAGGTGACAAGCCTTCCCAAAAACTAACCGGTATGGTGATGTGCCGATGGGTGTCTTGAATGTTATCCTGTATGTCCACAATGCATCATCCAGCTTCCTTGCCCAATCTTTCCTATTGGCATTGACCGTCTTCTCTAGAATCCACTTCAACTCCCGGTTAGAAATCTCCACTTGACCACTAGTCTGTGGGTGATAGGCAGTAGCAATCCGATGTTTGACTCCATATTTGGTCAGTAGAGCACAAAGGTATTGGTTACAAAAGTGAGTGCCCTCATCACTAATTAGGGCTCTTGGAGTGCCAAACTGAGTGAAGATGTTCTTCTTCAAGAAGTTCACCACCACTTTTGAATCATTGGTAGGTGTAGCTATTGCCTCAACCCACTTAGACACGTAATTCACTGCCACCAAAATGTACTAATTGTTGTAAGAGGAGGGAAAAGGACCTATGAAGTCAATTCCCCATATATCAAACAACTCCACCTCAAGAATACTATTTAGTGGCATTTCATGATGACGTGAGATGGTGCCTATTCTTTGGCAACGATCACAAGTTGAGACATAGGCATGAGCATCCTTAAAGATGGTAGGCCAATAAAAGCCAGATTGTAGGATCTTGGCTGCAGTTCTAGTCGCATCATGATGGCCACCGTAAGGTGATGCATGACAATGATGGAGGATACTTTCCATCTCTTCATCAGGAACACATCGTCGAATGATAGAGTCAGAACAGTGTTTGAAAAGGAGTGGCTCATCCTAGTAGTAATGCTTGGCCATGGAAAGAAATTTCTTCCTTTGATAGTAGCTTTGATCCAGTGGAAGAAGGTTGACAGCTAGGAAGTTAGCGATGTCACTGAACTATGGTTGAACTGTGGAAGAAAGAGCAAAGAGTTGCTCATCCGAAAAAGAGTCATCAATGGGGACTTCAGTATCCCCTATCTCTTTTGGAGTTTCAAGTCGGGAGAGATGATTTGCAACTAGGTTCTTAGTGTCTTTCTTGTCTCTAATTTCTAAGTCAAATTCTTGTAAGAGAAGAACCCATCGAATCAATCTTGGTTTAGCATCCTTCTTTTCCAACAAGTATTTAATGGCGGAGTGGTCAGTGAAGACTATTACCTTCGAGCTAATGAGATAAGATCAGAATTTGTCGAAAGCGAAGACAACCGCCAGCAGCTCTTTCTCATTAGTGGCATAATTCATCTGAGCAGGGTCGAGTGTACGGCTGACATAGTAAATGGCATGTAGCAACTTGTCCCGTCGTTGACCCAAAATTGCCCCAACTGCATAGTCACTGGCGTCGCACATGAGCTCAAAAGGTAGTGACCAATCCGGTGCAATGATGATGGGTGCCGAAGTTAACGACTTTTTCAGGTTTTCGAAGGCTTGAAGACACTCGTTAGTAAACTCAAATGAGACATCCTTCAAGAGAAGGTTGCACAAGGGTTTAGTGATCTTGGAGAAGTCTTTGATGAACCGTCTATAGAAACCGGCATGTCCCAAGAAACTTCTCACACCTTTAACTGAAGTAGGTGGAGGTAATTTCTCTATGGTAGCAATTTTTGCCCTGTCCACCTCAAGTCCCTGAGCCGAAACCTTGTGTCCAAGCACAATTCCCTCTTGGACCATGAAATGACACTTTTCCCAGTTTAGGACTAGATTTGTCTCCTTATATCTTTTCAGAACAGCAGACAAGTGACTGAGACACTTGTCAAAGGTAGATCCAAAGACGGAGAAGTCGTCCATGAAAACCTCAATATAACGCTCCACCATATCTGAGAAAATAGACATCATGCACCTTTGGAAAGTAGCTGGTGCATTGCACAATCCAAAAGGCATGCGCCTGAATGCGAAAGTCTCATAGGGATAGGTGAAGGTCGTCTTTTCTTGGTCTTCAGGGGCAATAGAAATCTGATTATACCNTAGTGATCTTGGAGAAGTCTTTGATGAACCGTCTATAGAAACCGGCATGTCCCAAGAAACTTCTCACACCTTTAACTGAAGTAGGTGGAGGTAATTTCTCTATGGTAGCAATTTTTTCCCTGTCCACCTCAAGTCCTTGAGCTGAAACCTTGTGTCCAAGCACAATTCCCTCTTGGACCATGAAATGACACTTCTCCCAGTTTAGGACTAGATTTGTCTCCTTATATCTTTTCAGAACAGCAGACAAGTGACTGAGACACGTGTCAAAGGTATATCCAAAGACGGAGAAGTCGTCCATGAAAACCTCAATATAACGCTCCACCATATCTGAGAAAATAGACATCATGCACCTTTGGAAAGTAGCTGGTGCATTGCACAATCCAAAAGGCATGCGCCTGAATGCGAAAGTCTCATAGGGATAGGTGAAGGTCGTCTTTTCTTGGTCTTCAGGGGCAATAGAAATCTGATTATACCCAGAGTAGCCGTCAAGGAAACAATAATAAGCATGACCCGCAAGTCGATCAAGCATCTGATTAATGAACGGAAGGGGAAAATGGTCCTTCCTTGTAGCTTTGTTCAACTTCTTGTAGTCAATGCATACTCGCCACCCAGTGACTGTCCGTGTAGGAATGAGCTCATTATTCTCATTCTTGACAACCGTCATACCGCCCTTCTTAGTCACTACCTGCACTGGACTCACCCATGCATTGTCAGAGATCGGGTAGATGATACCAGCATCCAGAAGCTTCAATACTTCTGCTCGCACCACCTCTTTCATATTCGGATTCAGCCGACGTTGAAGCTCAATGGAGGGTTTAAAGTCATCTTCCATCAAAATCTTGTGCATACACAAGGAGGGGCTGATCCCCTTTATGTCTGAGATGGTCCATCCGATGGCTGGCTGATGCTCCCTTAAGATCCTTAGTAGCTTATCCACCTCTTCCTCCTTTAAAGAAGATGAAATAATGATCGGAAGAGTGGAAGAGTCACCAAGGTAAGCATATTTAAGATGCTCAGGTAAAGGCTTGAGTTCTAGCACAAGAGGTTTCTCTATAGATGGAGGAGGTCGTGAGCCACCTTTGCCAAGTTCCTCATAGGATCTTCTGATAAACTGAGGAGGAACAGCATTCAGGAAGTTCACACAACTGTTGATTTCTGGATTTTCTTCAGGAGAGATGCCTAAGAGACAAGCTTCCAATGGTTCCACAGGGTGACTAGCTCGAAAGACCTCTGTAGTGCAATGGTCAATCATGTCAAGCTGCATACAACTATCTGCTTCATCACATTGCTTTAGAGCTTTGAAAACATTGAAGGAAACTTCTTCATCGTTGACTCTAAGTATGAGTTACCCCTTCTGCACATCAATGAGGGCATTCCCTGTAATCAAGAAAGGACAGCCAAGGATAATGAGTATCTCCTGATCTTCCTCTATATCAAGCACTACAAAATTAGCGGGGAAGATAAACTTGTCCACTTTTATAAGCACATCTTTTAGGATTCCTCTGGGGTACTTGAGAGATCGATCTGCTAACTGGAGAGTGATGGAGGCCGGCTTTGCTTCTCCCAGTCCAAGTTTCCTGTACACAGATAAAGGCATTCAATTAATAGATGCACCTAAATCACATAATGCCTTTCCAAAGAAAATATTACTAATAGTGCAAGGAATAGTAAAACTCCCTGGATCTTTGAGCTTTGGAGGTAACTTGTTCTGGAGAATGGCACTGCACTTTTCAGTAAGTGCAACTGTTTCATAGTCCTCTAATCTCTTCTTGTTAGTGAGAATCTCCTTTATGAACTTCACATAACTTGGCATCTGTGCCAATGCCTCTGCGAAAGGTATGTTGATGTGGAGTTTCTTGAAGACTTCAAGAAATTTAGAGAACTGTTTGTCGATGTTCTGCTTCTGAAATCGATGAAGAAACGGCACCCAAGGTTTGTAAGGGGGAGGATTATCAGAGAAGAGAATAGACTTTGATTTTCGCTCCTCTACTACCTCACCCTTAGGTGTATCTTCTGAAGGTACAACAGCTACATTGTTGTTTTTTATGGCTGGTTCCACTGCTGTATCCTTTCTCTTTGGTTCTTCAAGTATTTTACCACTTCTCAAAGATATTGCTTTGACTTGCTCTTTGGGATTTCTCTCTGTATTGCTAGGTAGGGAACCTTGGTCTCTAGATGAGAGTAAATTTGAGATTTGCCCCATCTGTACCTCTAAGTTTCTAATAGAAGCTGCTTGATTTTGGAGTGTCGTATCTGTCCTTGTCATAAACTGAGTGGTATTCACTGTGAGTTGAGCAAGGGCATCTTCTAAAGAAATCTTAGGCTGTGTAGGAGCTTGCATATGAGGTTGAGACAGTGGCTAAAATCCGGGTGGCTTAACCACATTTTGAGAATTTTTTCAGGAGAAATTTGGGTGGTTTTTCCATCCCGGATTGTATGTATTCGAGTACGGATTACTTGGCCTATTAAAATTTCCCACAAAATGAGCTTTTTCCAAAGATGGAGGTGTTTCTGATGTCACAATTGGGCAATCTGTACTTGAGTGTTCACCATGACACACTTCACAAGCAGCAATAGTTGAATGAATGGCATTAGCTGTAAGAGTGCCCAAGTGCTTTGCAATTGTATCCATTTTTGCAGTAAGAGCAACAAAGGGGTCTACAACATGCAACCCATAGGCCTTCTTTGCTGGAATCCTTTCAGATGGCCATTGGCAGGCATTATCCGCCATTTGATCAAGCAACTTACTAGCTTTTTCAGCCATTTTCTCCATAAGAGAACCATTTGCAGCAGCATCAAGTAAGGTTCTAGTGTTGCCATTCAAACCATTGTAGAAGGTTTGAATTTGCATCCACTCCTGTAAGCCATGATGTGGGCACTTTCTCATCAAACCCTTGAACCGCTCACATGCCTCATGCAAAACTTCTGTCTCATGTTGAGCAAAAGTGTTGATGTCGTTTCTCATTCTGGCAGTTCTTGCTGGAGGAAAGAAACGTGTCAAGAATTGTGCTGTCATTTGGTCCCAATTGCAAATGGATCCTGCTGGAAGGGAGTATAGCCAACTTCGTGCCTCGTCCTTCAGTGAGAAAGGGAACAGACGTAATCTGAGGGCGTCATTAGTAACGCCATTGAACTTGAATGTGTCGCAGATTTCCAGAAATCCCCACCAAGTGCACATTTGCATATTCGGTTGCAAAGTCACCAAATTGATTGGCTTGCATCATTTGGATGACACTGGGCTTGATTTCAAAGGAATTTGCTGCAATGGTTGGCCTAGAGATACTTGAGATTTGAACAGGTCCCGTTGGAANGCCAACTTCGTGCCTCGTCCTTCAGTGAGAAAGGGAACAGACGTAATCTGAGGGCGTCATTAGTAACGCCATTGAACTTGAATGTGTCGCAGATTTCCAGAAATCCCCACCAAGTGCACATTTGCATATTCGGTTGCAAAGTCACCAAATTGATTGGCTTGCATCATTTGGATGACACTGGGCTTGATTTCAAAGGAATTTGCTGCAATGGTTGGCCTAGAGATACTTGAGATTTGAACAGGTCCCGTTGGAACTCCATAGTGCTTTAATGGTTTTTAGACAACCACTGGTGGTGGTGGATTTTCTCCGGTATTCTCCATAGTACTCTGAGTCGGTTGTGACACGTTTCTCCTTTCCCTTCGATTTCATCTACAAGTCTTCTCGATTTCAGAATCCAAAGGAATTAGATTTGCTCGCCCCGAACTTCTCATGCACTAGGAGGAATTTCCTGAAAAATACACACACCACTTGATTACAAAAATAAATAAAATCTAGACTAATACTAGAATACGTTGGTATTGATATTAATACACGCAAAATCCCCGGCAACGGTGCCAAAAACTTGTTACATAAAATGTGAACGCAAGTGCACGTGCCGTAGTCAAGTAATAAAGAAGTGAGATTAATTATCGTCCCACGGAGACTATGGCTATTAAGTACCAAAATTATGCATATTCTAATTTTATCTAGACAATTGATAGGTGAATTTTTTATGATAATTGACTGTAAAATTGTAAACAATAAACAATCACTTAGAAAAATGAGTAAGAATATGGTGATAAAATATCTAGGATGTCGATTTCACTGTAGCTAGTCTGGAATTTTATCCCTTAATCATTAAACAGCAACACTCTTCCAAATTGATAGCCAAGAACCCTAAATCATTCAATTTCCTTTCCCAAGGTCAAACAAATATATTCCTAAACTACGAATCCACAATATTCCTATGTGGATTGCGAATAGTTTCTGAATTCAATTTGTTCTATGGTTTTTTTTATTAGCTACATAAATCATAAGGGTATATTCCTATCCCTTATGGAATCTATGTTCTTAATCCCTATGGTCCTCTATCACAACTAACTTTTCAGTATCATTGTAATCACCTGCTCATCTAAATTGATGGCCAGTCAAAAAGAAGCATTAAGTATGGAGATCAAGAAGTTAATTTAAGAATAAGGTCTTTTGATTAATTCATTAGAAATTACAAACCATCCTAGGCTAGGCTACATCTCCACCCTAGATGGTGGAATTAGTTCATGATAATTGCAGAAAATAACATTACACACAGATTAGACATGAATAAAGGCATTCTCGATCTTCAAGCTTGAATCCTCTTCTCTTCTTGCCTCTTCTCTAAAAAGTGTGTAACCCTAATTTAAACTTTAAGAGTCCTATTTATAGGTCCTAGGAAGTTTAGGAGAAAAAAGAATTAAATTAAAATAGGATTCCTAGTGAAATTAGGAATCTTAGAGGTTAAATCACGAGTTGACCGTCGGGGGCTGCATCCTTGGGTTTGGGCGCTGCAGCGCCCTGAAGTTTGCCTGATGGGCGCTGCGGCGTCCTCCTTTTCTCGTGCTAGGGCGCTGTGGTGCCTAGTATAGGGCGTTGTGGCGCCCTCCTTTTTGTTCTCAGTCTGCAGCTTCCTGAACATAAGGCGCTGCGGCGCCTGGTGTAGGGCGCTGTGGCACCCTCCTTGCTGAAATCTGGTTAGTTACACATTGGGGCGCTGTGGTGCCCTAAGTGGGGGCTGCGGCGCCCAAGTCCTGCCTTCAATTCCAACTTGCATGATTTTTCTTTTTTCTTGCACCAAATTTCTCCAAAATGGCTTCCAAGTTTCCCAAAACATAAACCTACAAAAATGAGACTTAAATTATGAAAACCTATCCTAAAATACTCAAGAATAGACAAGAATCAAGCAAGAACATTATGAGATAAACGGTATAAAATCCGTTTATCAAAGGCTTTATGAAAATGGAGGCTGTAGCCGTGTGAGGAAGAAGAAATGCAGGTTTTCTCACAAACTTTCTCATAGAATTTGTCTGTGAGAAAAAACCATAGAATTCAAATTTTAAGTGAAACGGTGCGCTTCATTTTTCTCATGAAATTTCTCACAGACTTACTCATGGAACACATGTCGTGAGAAAGTTTGCAAGAAACCTCAAATTTTCTCACGGGAAGGGGAAAACTAAAGCATTATGGAGACAGTTAGGTCTTCATTTTTCACAAAATTTCTCATAGGCTTTGAATTCCATGAGAAAGTCTGTGATAAAATATCAACAATAACATTCCATGAGAAAATCCGTGAGAAATGGAAGGTTTTTCTCACGGACAACAAGTCCGTGAGAAATTTTCGTGAGTAAAAATGAAATTTCTTGTAGTGTTATTTTTAAATTCTAAATTATTATTGAATTGAATTTTTTAATGGGTCACATACATTAAATTTGTGATATTTGTCATATAATATTTTTCAACATAATAATCTACTAAAATTTATAGAATTATTATATTTTTTTATTTTTTTGTTACTTGAACCCAGTTAACTACAAAAATTAAGTAGATATGAATACTTTTTCAACATAATAATCTGTTAAAATTTATAAAATTGATTGCATATTTTTTGGTCTCATTGTTATTTAATCCAGTTAGTAAATTAGTTATTTCTTTCTTATATCAACTACATTCACTTATTTATCTTTAAATTGGTGTTGTTGTTACATGTCTATTTTTTTAAATTAGAAAAAAATAAATTGGTTAATTAGCAATAGTTATCCCTTTTCATTATGGGATTTGATTTTGAATTTAAAATTATTATTTCACTTCTTTGAATTTCAAATTTGAGAAGGGATAATGGATAATTATCTTTCTAAATTTAAATTGAATTTATATATTTGTATTTGAATCAAATTCATTCTCTTAATTATTTTGTCAAGTTATTTATAAATTCTAAATTATTATTGAATTGAATTTTTTAATGGGTCATATACTTTAACTTTGTGAGATTTTTCATATATTGAGGCCATGCCTTCTCCTTTTATATCTATATTGATTAGTGTAAAGTACTCTTTTCAAGACATTTAATGCTATGTTTAAGGGCCTTTAAGGGATCTTGTGACTCTTTAAAGTAAGTGTCTTGAGCATTTATTTTTATTTTTTTTATAAAAAAAATGTCATAAAAAGTTGAGTAATTTTTTTATGAGAAAATAAAAGATATTTTTTATATGAATAAAAGATAATTTTTTTTGACAAGAAATAAAACATATTTTTAGTCCTTAAAACATGTGAAAATTATTTGGGTTTTGAAAATTTAATAAGTCTATTAAAATAATTATTTTTTGTTATTACTTAAGATCATTTTAAATAGCTAACTAAAATTTTAAAGACTCAAGTGATACCAAATATTTTTTAAGGACTGAAATGATTTTTATATTATTTTTTAAGGATTAAAAATAACTATTACTTTGATGGGTGTAATTACCATTATGAAATTTTTTCTTTTAAAAAAAGAAACATAACCTCAATATGTCTCTTTCAATTTTCGTTCATATATGTTTTACCATAAATATTCAAAACTTGAAAAAATAATGAAAAAAGAAAAGCCCAATATGCTTTTAAAATGTCTAAGAAACCCCTTTTGACATACATATGTGGATGAATGAAAAATAGCACATATACATCATGTGACACCTATTAATGGCATCCAAACACCATAAATTCAAGATTAGGAAAATTCGAGCTAATTAGTAACTAATAGCAAAAGAAACCACATGGGTGCCACATGACCAAATTGTCCTTCTGCATCTTCTTCCTCTCCACCTCGAAACCTCAGTCCCCATATCTCTTCCTTGCTAACAAGGCCTGAAGCAATTGAACTACGTTCATATAATCACTCAAGTCTTTTGTAACTTTATGAATATTTGGGAGTCAATCTCACATGAGCTAATTTTTTTTTTTATTTATTAAACCGTATGGGCGAAGTTAAAGTGGGTAAATTGTTTTTTAAAAAATTAGAGACTACACACATGAAATAGTCTATTCCATCTCAATCACACTTCTTGAGTTCCAACAAAATTTAAGCATAAAACACTCATAATAAAATATAGGCTTAGTTAATTTTGGTCATCTTATTTTAACAATCTAAACTTTTTGGTCCCTCTTGTTTGAAATTGTGCTTGAAGGTGTCACATATTTCCAAGAACCCAGAGATGTGAGCATGTGGATCTTCATTCGCTAAACNAATCTTCTCACAAAATTTTAGCTCGATCTAATGGTAAATGATTCTAGATCCCCGATTAGATGAAAACTTCTAGTTTTGGTATTTTGAGCTAACTCCCACCGTTGAATAGAGCTGAAATTTTTTGGGGAGATTCACAATATGTAACTCTTCAATCTAGATGGTGAGATTCTATTTTGTTGAACTTTACACCTTAAACTAGACTTGAGAAATTTTGATTCAAAGATGAAAGGACCAAAATTATACATTTTATAAATATAGTAGGACTAAATTGTTCATTTTTTAACAAGATGGACAAAAAGTTGAAGTTATTAAAATAAGAAGACCAAAATTGCAATTATGCTTAAAATATAAAGTAAGAAATTTATCCAATTTATGAATTTCTCTAATATAATTAGTTTGATGTCTTCGCACCATGTCAGACTTTGATGCCTCTAGCAGCTTATGTTGTTATTTAATTATTTATGTAGTTATTATTATATATCATATGCAATTATTTAAGTTTATGGTTACTGTTGTTCCCAAGCCTACAAAATAGAAAATAAAATACAAATAATAACAATAGGTTAGAGAAAATTAGAGATGTGACACCACGATGAGGCACGGGTATCTCGCTTTCTTTAAGAAAATTCACGCTTCTTGCAGGTGATTTTTAGTATATCCACCAGGTGCAACGAGTTCTAGACGTATTGCCTCCAGGATACAACAGCCCAATAGCCACACCGTTTATCCTCCAATATTTTGCACAAATAGGAAGAAAGGACTCTCTCCAACACCCTTCTCTACCCAAGTGTTTACTCACACAATATAAGCAAATAATATAAACACAAATAGAATTTGAAACACATCAAGTAGACAGAATTTTAAATTCTTAAATATCTTTTATGCTTCTATATATATATAGATATCATTTATGCTTGCTTGGCATAAGATATTTGGGAGAGAAAAAAAATTGAAGATAGTTTGATGAGAATTCAATATCCTCAACAGTTATTTAAAATTTTATGAATGCATGATGCTACTTTTGAGAAAATTATTGTTGGTTTCCAAAGTCTGAGGAAAATACCATTTGATTCTAAACATGAAGGACTTTTAAAGAATCATGAGATTTAGGATTTATTAAGTAGTCTGTTACATAAATAAATAACATATTAATTTCTAGACTATTACTGTAATATTTATTTATTTTTTGTCAGCTTTGGAAGATCCTGCACTATTACTTTAATATCCATTTAACTAGGACATCAAATTAGTTTCATACAAAATAAATTACCATAGGGCATCACATTGCAGGAACAATATTGTTAGTGCAATTATGATGATAGACCGCAATTTAAAAGCTTAATTGGGTTACCTCATTTTCAAATTCTGTAGACCTTGACCACGTATCACATATGTATACTGAATATTTGACATTATCATTAATTTGTGTCATTCTGCAGGTTATCATCTGATAAGTGATAACAGCAGCCATATGTTGGAAATAAATTAGAGTTTTGTTATTTTTAACATTCTTATTCTTCTGGGTATTAAAATAAGTGTCTAATAAGTTTCAAGTTTGGATATATCTTGCTTTTATCTCCAGAAATCTTTAAATTTAATATATATATATATATATATATATATATATATATATATATATATATAGGAGTTTTATGTCAAATGTAATTCAAGCAATTAGAATAAGCTATGTAACAAAAATGTTTTGGTAAGGTTTTCCTTAGAAGCTGTCCTAGCTAGCTAGGGTTTTGGCTATAAGAATTTTATGATTTCATGAGATCTGCATCAGCTTTTGTAAAGGTGTGCATCAATTAAATATGTTAGATTACAATTTTACTAACTTCTTGAGAAGTTTTTGTGATTTAGTTAAACTTCAATATTGTTAAATGTGCATATATGTATAAACGGAAATTAACACTACTCTTGGCAATTAGAGTCTTGATAGAAAGAGGCTTATTATGTTATTTTCCTTTTTCACGGAAGAGTTTGGGGTGAAATGAAACCTTAATTTTAGTACTACTACAAAGGTATTAAAAGATTGATTGCTCAAATATATGTGAATTAAGTTGTATTTTTTTTATGTATTATTAAGGAAATATTAAGTTATAATTTTATTAAAAAACTATAACTTAACAAATAATTATCTACGTAACTTGACATGTAAAACAATTAATTCTTCCAAAGCAAATTAATAACCCACACGGTTGATGGTTATACTTATACAGAAGGAAATGATTCGAATCTTTCCAAGAGTGCAAGCATGTGGGTTATTCACTTGTTTATTTACGGGGCTAGCATTTTAGGGGAATTCTTGTTTTTTTGAATGTACTAGGTTAATGTGTAGGGTGTGTCCTTAAGATTGTTTAAGGAGAGACTTAGTCTTAATGGATAAAAGTTAGCTAGAAGATATCTTTACTGTTAAAACAAAAAAAAAACGTACAAGCATTTTTATCATTAAAATAATCAAAATTTGAGATGATTTTACCTAATTATATGTGATCAATCAAGGCAATAGTTAGGGGCAACATGAATTGATTTCTTGATTATTGTTTAAAAAGAGANTTGCTACCTCAAATTGGGTATCTATGAAATGTTTTATATTTGTTTCTACATATAATCTTAACTCTTTTATTGATGATATTCTTTATGTGATACGTTCGCGTCATCCAAAGAATTGAAACGGAGTGTTTGAATACCAAATAGTGAGATGACCTTGGTTATCGCATAGGGTGAACCCTTAACAATGAAGGATCCTTGGTAAGTTCAAGTTCAGTTCTTTGCTCAAGAACAACAGGGAAGCTCTCAATCCAGAGAAACTCAATAATTCAGAAACTGAATAATATTGATCTCAAAACTATCCTTGCAAGGACATACACGAATTCCTTATATAGGTAATTTGGGTAGGAGGCTACCACTTAACCTAATTGAACTAGGAATGCTAACAAATCCTAATAAACGTTTTGGCCCATAAACATAAAGGCACAAATTAAAATTAGAGTAAAACCCTTTCTTAGTCCTTGAAAAATGTAGTCACTGACAAATTCGTCCTTAAAAAATTTTCAGTGACAAATTAGTCCTTGAATTATTATTCTGTCTGACAAATTAGTCTTTTGGTACTTTAATGAGAAAAGTTCTGGACCCCTGCAGACCCCTTTCTTAAATTTTTTTCACTGATCTTGTTTAGCTATGTTTAAGCCATTCTTTTCTCATTCAAGTCCTCCTTTTCTTTTCACTGATCTTACCTACCGGAGGACTAATTTGTCAATAAAATAATAATTCAAGGACCAATTTGTCACTGAAAATTTTTGAAGAACGAATTTGTCAATGACTACATTTTTCAAGGACTAAAAAAGGGTTTTACTCTTAAAATTAATTAAGTCTAATTAAAACTAATAAAAATTGACAAAATAACCTTCAATTTTTAAAATGTAGAAAATAGACCTCTTATATATATATATACACTTCTAAACAGTATAAATGTCCAATGGCATCTAGAAGTATGTTAAAAATAAAGTCTAAACATAGGATGGATGCTAATGCTGAGTGTTGGTTTTAACTTTCATAAAATGGCCCATTTGGTAGAGTTTTTAGTATTGACATTTTAATGTGGTGCAGAGGGATGAAGGGATTCAACTTGTGTGTGAGGCAATATGTGCCATTTGGTCTTTTCTTCCTGATTAAGTTGTATGGGGATTATGTTATTTGGTCTTTTAATTATATTGGAGACCACAGTCCATCCAAAAATGTTGTTAAGTTCAAAACAAGTTCATACATGTAGAAAAGTTTATTTTTTACCAAATAATTTGTAGTTAAATAGTATTAAGATTGTTCTCAAAATTAATGGGTTATGTATTTCAATTCAAAGTCATAACTAAAAGTAGAAAAAAAAATTAATTTTTTTTTTAAAAAAAAAAATGTGTCATGTTCATTTCTTCCCATTATATCAGCCCTCTGACAGCTTGAGAGTAACTCAAAAAAAGGAGAGTAGATATCAACATAGAAGTATCATGGAGAATTTTCTTTCTTGGTTCATTAGAATAGTTTGTTTTCTTCCTATAAAGTGTTCCATTAACTTTAGCAGGATTAAAACATGTGTCATTCATGTTGACATATTTAGATATTTGAGTAAACTTACATTTCGGTTCTCGAAAGATTCGAGTTTGGACAAAATCATCATTGAAAGATATATAACTACAAATTGGTCATTTAAAGATTGGACATCCATAACAAAATGATCATTTGTTAGTCTGATCTGTTAACAAGGGACGGAATTGTTTACATGTCACTGTTAACTACTTGTGTGGCACGTTAGGGACTGAAATGACTTTTTAAATTGCCATGTGGCATATGATGTGGAAATTCTAAACAAAAAAGGCACACTTCATACGTTATGCGGTGTCATTTCTTCATTTCTGATTTTGTTAAGCATCATCTTCCTCCCATTCTGCCAAGAAGGTCGTGAGCTCCGTCGTAGGCCACCTCATCCTGGGTTTAATGCTCAACCAGTCTTGGTTATGATTCCCGCAGCCGAGCAGTCCATGGGCCGTGGGACTTGAAAACGTTTCTTCTTCCTCATCTTGAAAGTGCTATTGCTGTATATGTTACTGTTGTCTTCATATGATTGTAGGACCATGTTAAACTTTTTATGTGAATTATCCAAACTGCAACTGAAGAAGATCTTGGTTCTGCATATCTAGTATAATAAGAATACAAACTTTATGAGAATGTCAGTTTGGCTATGTACTGGTTTGTAATTCATGATATTCGTAAATATACCTCATTGTATTTTAGACTGGAATGATATGCAAGGAATTTTCTTGCTGTGTTTATGTCAATTTTTTAGTTCATTGAGCAGAATTACGGGAATGTGTTACATCAATTGTGGGGTAGTATTAAATTCATTAAGTGGTAATTTTTTCTTCAGTGCTAGCCTTAGAGA
>QAOA01002465.1:9319-35196 GCA_003255065.1 Cercis canadensis
CTAGCATACTGCTCATTCTTCTTCTCAATATTAGCCCGAACCTTGGAATGCAAGTCTCTAACAAAATCTGCCTTGTGCTTACCATCAAGATTAGCAAACTCATTAGTAGGCAAAGGTAAAATATCCAAGGGAGTTAAAGGATTAAATCCATAAACAATCTCAAAAGGGGAATAAGAAGTAGTAGAGTGTACAGTGCGATTATAAGCAAACTCAACATGCGGCAAAGATTGTTCCCAACGCTTAAGATTCTTTTGCATAATAGCACGCAATATAGTAGCAAGTGTTCTATTAACAACCTCAGTTTGCCCATCTGTCTGAGGATGTGCAACCGTAGAAAATAGAAGCTTAGTCCCCAATCGACCCCATAGGGTTCGCCAAAAGTGACTTAGGAACTTCACATCTCTATCACTCACTATTGTTCTAGGTAAACCATGCAAGCGCACTATTTCTTTAAAGAACAAGTCAGCAATGTGTGTTGCATCATTAGTTTTAGCACAAGCAATAAAGTGAGCCATCTTGCTAAACCTATCAACAACCACAAAGATACTATCTTTCCCACTTGGTGACCTTGGCAGCCCTAGCACAAAATCCATAGAAATATCAATCCAAGGTTGACTAGGTATAGGCAATGGTGTATAAAGTCCATGTGGCATAACTTTGGACTTGGCCTGTTTACAAGTAATACACTTGTCACAAATAGAAAGCACATCATGTTTCATGTGAGGCCAATAAAAATGTTCATGTAAAATATCCAAAGTCTTTTTAACACCAAAGTGCCCCATTAGGCCACCACCATGCGTCTCTCTAACAAGCAAATCACGTATAGAACATGCAGGCACACATAATTTATCTTTCTTAAACAAGTACCCATCATGCCTATAATAATCACCACTAGCATACTTAGCACAAGCAATCCATAGTTGACCGAAATCAGAATCAGATTCATACAAGTCTTTGATAAGCTCAAAACCTAATAGCTTAGCATGCAAAGAAGTAATTAAAGTATACCTTCTAGACAAGGCATCAGCAACGACATTCTCCTTCCCAGCTTTATATTTAATAACATAGGGGAACGTCTCAATGAACTCTAACCATTTGGCATGTCTCTTATTTAACTTACCTTGGGATTTCAAATACTTCAAGCTCTCATGATCCGAATGAATGATGAATTCCCGAGGCCATAGATAGTGCTGCCACGTTTGGAGAGTCCTCACTAGAGCATAAAGCTCTTTGTCATAAGTGGGATAATTTAATGCTGCCCCATTAAGCTTCTCACTGAAATATGCAATAGGCTTGAAATCCTGCATCAAAACAGCTCCTATTCCAATACCTGAAGCATCACATTCAATCTCAAAAGCTCTGTCAAAGTTAGGCAAACATAAAAGAGGAGCACTAGTTAAAGTTTCCTTTAAAGTGGTAAATGCCCTCTCTTGTTCCTCGCCCCACTTAAAACTCACATTTTTCTTAACTAGTTCATTTAGGGGTGCGGCTATGGTGCTGAAATTCTTTACAAACCGCCTATAAAAACTAGCTAAGCCATGGAAAGATCTTACCTCATTCGCTTTCTTAGGTGTAGGCCAATCTCGGATTGCCTTAACCTTCTCCTCATCCATGCTAATACCCTTAGAACTTACAACAAACCCAAGAAATATAACAGAATCGGAACAAAATGCACACTTCTTAAAATTAGCATACAATTTATGATCTCTCAAAGCAATAAAGACATCATGCAAGTGTGACACATGATCATCTAGGGTTTTGCTATAAACTAGGATATCATCAAAATAAACCACCACAAAGTTTCCAATAAAGGCACGCAAAACATGGTTCATTAGTCTCATGAAAGTGCTAGGTGCATTAGTTAAACCGAAAGGCATTACTAACCACTCATACAAACCATATTTTGTTTTAAATGCAGTTTTCCACTCATCTCCTTCTTTCATGCGAATTTGGTAGTATCCATTCTTTAAATCTATCTTAGAAAAGACACTAGAACCATACAACTCATCAAGCATGTCATATAATCTAGGGATAGGATGTCTATACTTAACCGTGATTTGGTTGATGTATGTTCTCTCAAAGCAATAAAGACATCATGCAAGTGTGACACATGAACATCTAGGGTTTTGCTATAAACTAGGATATCATCAAAATAAACCACCACAAATTTTCCAATAAAGGCACGCAAAACATGGTTCATTAGTCTCATGAAAGTGCTAGGTGCATTAGTTAAACCGAAAGGCATTACTAACCACTCATACAAACCATATTTTGTTTTAAATGCAGTTTTCCACTCATCTCCTTCTTTCATGCGAATTTGGTAGTATCCATTCTTTAAATCTATCTTAGAAAAGACACTAGAACCATACAACTCATCAAGCATGTCATCTAATCTAGGGATAGGATGTCTATACTTAACCGTGATTTGGTTGATGGCTCGGCAATCCACACACATGCGCCATGTCCCGTCTTTCTTTGGCACCAAGATAACTGGAACTGAACATGGGCTTAAACTTTCTTTCACGAATCCCTTTTGTACGAGCTCATCTACTTGCCTTTGAATTTCCTTTGTCTCGTCAGGATTAGCTCGGTAGGCTGGTTTATTAGGGATAGTTGATCCAGGAATAAAGTCAATCTGGTGCTCTATGCCCCTCAAGGGAGGCAAACCATGTGGTATCTCTTCAGGGAAAATATCAGTAAATTCCTGCATCAAACAAACAACCACACTAGGCAAAGAAGGGTTAAGAGAGTTAGTAAAATAAACATCCTTGTACATAAGTACAAGAAGGGTTGGCTTAGACAATAGAACACTCTTGACCTCACTTTTTTGTGCAAAAGCACTCACTTTTTGTCTTCTCTCACTCTTTTTGTCCGTACTTTTTTCTTTTTCTCTCTCAGCCTCTTTTTCTTTGGCTGCTTTTTCTTCTCTCTCTTTACATTCTTTTGTAATCTTTGCTTGATCAGCATATGCAAGAGCAGGTTTTAAAGGTTTCAACAAAGTGGCCTTGTCATTCTTGTAGATGGTGTAAGTGTTGTTGTATCCGTCATACTTCACTCGCCTATCAAACTGCCATGGTCGTCCTAACAAAATATGACAAGCATGCATAGGCACCACATCACACAGTACTTCATCTTTAAAAGTGCTAAAGGCAAATGCAATCCTAACTTGCTTGTTTACCCATAGGCAAGGTACTAAATGTCGTGTCGTTTCGTCCGAAACGCACGAAAATTTTCCATTTCCTTCATGCACGACACGACACAAGGGTGCAGTTCAGAAATTCTCCTGTTTCCATGGAAACATGCTGGTGTCGGTGCATTTCGGTGGAAACTGACAGAAACAAACGAAATTTCCAGCTGGGTATCGAAACAAACTGAATGAACAGCATGGTGGGTGGCCAACGTCTTCGGTGAGAAGAGTACTCGAACCAAAAACCCAGAAGCTCAATTCCACGAATTACCAAATACACAATAATCCCAAATACGAGAGAGATGAGGGAGACTATAATTTGAGAGACGAAGACGGTAACCAGGAGGGGGAAGAAGGAGATGAAGAGGGATTTGATAGCGGAGATGAGCTTGACGGGTCGGCCATAGAAGCCGTGAAAGACGCTGTAGCTGATGGTGCCAAGGGCACAAAGGGAGATAATGAGAACGAACAGGGAGTATATAAGAGAGAAAAAAAAATGGTATTTTTGGTAATTGGTTGGTCTTGGAAATTGAAACGGAGGAGGATCTTAGAGGTGGGGTTTGTGAAGGAATCGCTGAGGAGCTCTTGGAGGGTGGGGTAGACGATGAGGGAGAAGGAGAGGGGGAGGAGGAAGATGACAGACAAAGCGAGGAAGTGGCGGGAGTGAGCGTTGATGATGCACTTTGATTCGAAGAGAACGGCCCAGAGATCGAGGGGAGCTCCTCGCTCGGTTGCCATGGCGGTTGTTCCCTGTAGAGAGAGAAAGAGATTAGAGAGAGAGAGAGAGATGAGGAAGAAGACAGGTCAGAGGTGGCGTATGTGGAAATAGAAGTTAGTCGAAGACAAAGAAAGAGGATACTCCGGATTCGGTCATTCCTTTGGGGCTACTGGGTCATGAGTCATGACAGCATCCTCAGTCCNCAACATACTATATGGAGGATTTTGAAAAATTTAAGAGGGATTATGATAATTATTACTGCTCTTACATGACTTGGATTAATTATTGTGACTATGTGGAGAAGCATTATCAATTTCCTCTTAGATTATATCCAAGTTCTGGATATTTACCCCCTAGACATTCTACTGCTAATTGATTTGAACTTTTTAATATGTTTTTGTTGATTATGTATTGTGTAATTTGAAACTTAAAGTATAATATGTACTTTTAATTAAGTTTTATGTATCTCAAATGTTTTAAACATTTTTGGACATTGATTATATTAATGTTATTTGGTTACAAATGTAATTATTCAATACTATATTATCTAATTTTATATATTTTTATCACTATTATTATGTTAGAATCTTTTAAAATTAAAAAAAGTTATTGCTTAAAATTATTTAAAACGTTTCTTAAAAAATCTTCCGTTTCCACGAAATTTCCGAAACGTTTCCGAAACGTTTCCGTTTCTTGAGTGACCGAAACGGTACCTCGACAAGACATTTAGTTCCTTGCCCATAGGTCTCCTCTATCATTCAACCACCTTAGCCTATAAGGCGAGGGGTGTGGAATAGTAGGTAAATTCAACTTTTCTACGGCCAAGGTACTAGCAACATTAGTACAAGATCCACTGTCAATAATAACGCTACATACCTTGTCTCCCACCAAGCATCGATTTTGAAAGATATGCTCGCGGTGTTCTTCGATGTCATCTTCCCTCGGTTGCATGTTGAGCACACGCCTGGACACCATCAAATACTGATCTGGAAGGGAGTCATCAATTCCCTCCACGTCACTAGCATCTTCTAGGGGTGGCATGTCTTCACAACCAGGTGTAACAGTAGATTCCTCCTCACTATCATACTCACCAGTAGCAAGCATAACAACTTTCCTTCTATTGGGACATTCAGAAGATATATGTCCACGTCCTTGACACCTGTAGCATTTGATGTCACGTGACTTAGAAGAAGAGTTATAGTCTGTTTTACCTTGGGAAATAGGAGTAGAACCCGTAGGCTTTGGTCTTGTGTCGTCTCTTGGCTTTGGAGCTGTGTGAGGATTATCCTTCCAATTTGAAGTTCTGGAAGGCACACCGAATCTAGAAGCTGCTCTAGCCTTCAACTGTCGCTCTACATGCTCGGCTTTATGCACCAAGTCCTCCATCTCTACATAGTGACTCATCTCCACCACTTCAGCAATCTCTCGCTTCAAGCCACTAATAAACCGTGCCATGGTTGCCTCACGGTTCTCATCAATACTAGCCCTCATCATGGCTATCTCCATCTCACTGTTGTACTCAGCCACACTCATAGATCCTTGTTTCAAATCTTGCAATTTCTTGAAACAATCTCTATAGTAATGTCTAGGTACAAACCGTTTCCTCATCACGGCTCTCATATCAGCCCATCAACCAAATCACAGTTAAGTATAGACATCCTATCCCTAGATTAGATGACATGCTTGATGAGTTGTATGGTTCTAGTGTCTTTTCTAAGATAGATTTAAAGAATGGATACTACCAAATTCGCATGAAAGAAGGAGATGAGTGGAAAACTGCATTTAAAACAAAATATGGTTTGTATGAGTGGTTAGTAATGCCTTTCGGTTTAACTAATGCACCTAGCACTTTCATGAGACTAATGAACCATGTTTTGCGTGCCTTTATTGGAAAATTTGTGGTGGTTTATTTTGATGATATCCTAGTTTATAGCAAAACTGATGCGTTCGCGTACCCGAAGGATCGAAACGAAGTGTCTGGATACCAAACTGTGGGATGACCTTGGTTATCTCAATAGGGTGAACCCTTAGCAAGGAAGGATCCTTGGTAAGTTCAAGTTCAAGTTCTTTGCCCAAGAACAACAGGGAAGCTCTCAATCCAGAGAAACTCAATAATTCAGAAACTGAATACTATTAATCTCCAAAACTGTTTTGCAAAGGCATACACGAATTCCTTATATAGGCAATTCGGCTAGGAGGCTACAAGCTATGATGGATCCTCTAAGAAAGTTAATAAAACCCTAATACCCAGTTTGGCCCATAGACATAAAGGCCCAAAATATTAAAAAACGAATTTAAAACTAATTAAACGTTTTGGCCCATAAACATAAAGGCCCAAAAATAAAACTAATTAAATTAAACATTATTTTTGGCCTGCTCCAAACTTGGGCTCCAAGCTGGCCCATGTGCACCTTCTACAAGAGACAGATAAGTGATCCATCTCAACTCTGAACTTGGCCCAACTACTCTTTCTTTGGTCTGCACCTTTTGGACTAGGCTCAACAATGCCTCTCTCACTCGCTTAGCTCTGCTTCTAGTCATCGGGCCTCCAACTCCAGGCAAGGGATCATGAACACTCCTAGGGTTAGGGCATGTAGCAAGCTGATTCGCATCACATTGTATTTAGCTCGGGACCCTATTTCGGTTCGTCACTGTATTTGACTCGAATAGTTTTGATATGGTTCACTGTATCTGGAAAGGAATTGTTTCCTAATGAGTCATTGTATCTGGCCTAGGACCCTATTTTGGTTCGTCCCTGTATCTGACTATGATATTTTTCTTGGGTTTCACTGTATTTGGGTAGGGACTGTTTACTGGTGGGTCATTGTATCTTGCCCGAGACCCTGTTTCGGTTCCACCTTGTATTTGACTAAGATATTTTTCTTGTGATTCACTGTATCTGGGAAAGACTGTTTTCTTGTGGGTCATTGTATCTTGCCCGGGACCTTGTTTTGGTTTATCTCTATATCTGACTCGGATATTTTTCTTGGGTTCCATTGTATCTGGGAAGACACTGTTTTCTGGAGGGTCATTTAATCTGTTTCGGTTCATCCTTGTATCTGACTTAGATATTTTTTTTGTGGTTCAGTGTATTTGGGACGAGACAGTTTCCTGGTGAGTCACTGTATTTAGCCCGGGACCCTGTTTCGGTTCGTCCCTGTATCTGAGTCGGATAATTTTGATGTGGTTTACTGTATTTGGAAAGCAACTGTTTCCTAGTGTGTCATTGTATTTGGCATGGGTCACTGTTTCGTTTCGTCCCTGTATATAACTCGGATAGTTTTGATGTTGTTCACTGTATCTGGAAAGGAATTGTTTCCTAGTGGGTCATTGTATCTGCCCTAGGTCCCTGTTTCGGTTTGTCCCTGTATCTGGCTATGATATTTTTCTTGGGTTTCACTATATCTGGGAAGGGACTGTTTATTGATCGGTCATTGTATCTAGCCTGGGACCCTGTTTCAGTTCGTTCTTGTATCTGACTCGGATATTTTTCTTGGGTTCCACTGTATCTTGGAAGGAACTATTTTCTGGTTAGTCATTGTATCTGTTTCGCTTCGTCCCTGTATCTGACTCGGATATTTTTTTTGTAGTTAAGTGTATTTGGGACGGGACTGTTTCCTAGTGAGTCACTATATTTGGCCTAAGACGCTATTTCGGTTCGTCCCTGTATCTGAGTCGGATAATTTTCATGTGGTTTACTGTATTTGGAAAGGAACTATTTCCTAGTGGGTCATTGTATCTGGCATGGGACCCTATTTCGTTTTGTCCATATATCTGACTATGATATTTTTCTTGGGTTTCACTATATTTGGGAAGTGATATTTTCCTGGTGGGTCATTGTATCTAGCTTAGGACACTTTTTTGGTTCGTCTTTGTATCTGCTTCAGATATTTTTCTTGGGTTCCATTGTATCTGGGAGGGCACTATTCTCTGGTGGGTCATTGTATCTATTTTGGTTCTTCTCTTTATCTGACTCGGATATTTTTTTTGTGGTTCATTGTATTTGGGACGGAAATGTTTCCTAGTGAGTCAATGTATCTGGCCCAAGAACCTGTTTCGGATCGTCGCTATATTTGACTCGAATAGTTTTGTTGTGGTTCACTCTATTTGGAAAGGGACTGTTTCCTAGTGGGTCATTGTATCTGGCCTGGGGACCTGTTTCGTTTCGTCCCTGTATCTAACTATGATATTTTTCTTGGGTTTCACTGTATCTGAGAAGGGATTGTTTCCTAATGGGTCATTGTATATGGCTAAGGACCCTGTTTCCGTTCGGCCGTGTATCTAACTTGGATATTTTTCTTATGAATCACTGTATCTAGGACATGACTGTTTCCTGGTGGGTCATTGTACCTTGCCCGGGATCCTGTTTTGGTTCATCCCTGTATTTGTCCCGAATATTTTTCTTAGGTTCCAATGTATCTAGGAAGGCATTGTTTTCTACTGGCTCATTGTATTTGTTTCGGTTCGTTTCTGTATCTGACTCGGATATTTTTTTTATGGTTTACTGTATTGGGAACGGGACTGTTTCCTGGTGAGTCAATGCATCTGGCCCGAGAACCTGTTTCAGTTCGTCACTGTATCTGACTCAGATAGTTTTGTTGTGGTTCACTGTATATGGAAAAGGGACTGTTTCTTAGTGGGTCATTGTATCTGGCTTGGGATCCTGTTTCATTTTGTCCCTGTATCTGACTATGATATTTTTCTTGGGTTTCACTGTATCTGGGAAGGGACTGTTTCCTAGTTGGTCATTGTATATGGCCTAGGACCCTGTTTCGGTTCGGCCCTGTATATGTCTTGGATATTTTTTTGTGATTCACTGTATCTGGGACATGACTGTTTCCTGGCGGGTTATTATATCATGCCCAGGACCCTGTTTCGGTTCGTCTTTGTTTCTGACTCGGATATTTTTCACGGGTTCCACTGTATATAGAAGGGCACTGTTTTCTGGTGGCTTATTGTATCTGTTTCGGTTTGTCCTTATATCTGACTCAGATAGTTTTGATGTGGTTCATTGTATCTAGAATGGAATTGTTTCCTTGTGGGTCATTGTATCTGGCCTAGGACCCTGTTCCGGATCATCCCAGTATCTGACTATGATATTTTTCTTAGGTTTCACTGTATATGGGAAGGGACTGTTTCTTGGTGGGTCATTCAATCTGGCCCGAGACCCTGTTTCGGTTCGGCACTGTATTTGACTCGGATATTTTTCTTGTGATTCACTGTATCTGGGACAAGATTGTTTCCTTGCAGGTCATTGTATCATGCCTAGGACCCTGATTCGGTTTATCTCTGTATCTGACTCGGATATTTTTTTTGTGGTTCACTGTATTTAGGACGGGACTGTTTCCTGGTGAGTCAATGTATCTGGCTCGGGACCCTGTTTCTGTTCGTCCTTATTTCTGACTCGGACAGTTTTGATGTGGTTCACCGTATCTGGAAAGTAACTGTTTCCTAGTAGGTCATTGTATCTGGCTTGGGACCCTGTTTCGTTTCGTCCCTGTATTTGATTATGATATTTTTCTTTGGTTTCACTATATCTAGGAAGGGACTATTTCCTGGTGGGTCATTGTATCTGGCCCGAGACCCTGTTTCGGTTCATCCCTGTATCTGATTATGATATTTTTCTTGGGCTTCACTGTATCCAGGAAGGGACTTTTCCTGGTGGGTCGTTGTATCTTGCCCGGGACCCTGTTTTGGTTCATCCCTGTATCTGACTATGATATTTTTCCTAGGTTTCACTGTATCTGGGAAGGGACTATTTTCTGTTGGGTCATTGTATCTTGCCCGGGATCCTGTTTCGATTTGTCCCTGTATTTGTCCCGGATATTTTTCTTGGGTTCCAATGTATCTAGGAAGGCACTGTTTTCTGGTGGCTTATTGTATCTGTTTCGGTTCGTCTCTGTATCTGACTCGAATATTTTTTTTGTGGTTTACTGTATTTGGAACGGGACTGTTTCCTGGTGAGTCAATGTATCTGGCCCGGGAACTTGTTTCAGTTCGTCACTGTATATGACTTCGATAGTTTTGTTGTGGTTCACTGTATATGGAAAGGGACTGTTTCCTAGTGGGTCATTGTATCTGGCTTGGGATCCTGTTTCGTTTTGTCCCTGTATCTGACTATGATATTTTTCTTGGGTTTCACTGTATCTGGGAAGGGACTGTTTCCTGGTTGGTTATTGTATATCGCCTGGGACCCTGTTTCGGTTCGGCCCTGTATATGTCTTGGATATTTTTCTTGTGATTCACTGTATCTGGGACATGACTGTTTCCTGGCGGGTCATTATATCATGCCTGGGACCTTGTTTCGGTTCGTCTTTGTTTCTGACTCGGATATTTTTCACGGGTTCTACTGTATATGGGAAGGCACTGTTTTCTGGTGAGCTATTGTATCTGTTTCGGGTCGCCCTTATATCTGACTCAGATAGTTTTGATGTGGTTCACTGTATCTAGAATGGAACTGTTTCCTTGTGGGTCATTGTATCTGGCCTGGGACGATGTTTCGGATCGTCCATGTATCTGACTATGATATTTTTCTTGGGTTTCACTGTATATGGGAAGAGATGATGAACACACTTTTTATACAATAGTTACCCCTCATATTTAGTCTTTTAAACCTCTTTTGGGCTGAATTGAGTAGATTTGGACCTCATTTGATGACCTTGGATCCATTTGTGCCTAATTGCAATTTCCAGCAATACTGAGCATTTTATGCTGTCTCTGTGTTTCGTGCATATCTTGAGTTCTGGATGTCTAAAAATTCCGAGTCATACATTGTAAGAAAGATGAGAGAATTGTCTACAACTTTCTTTCAGGGCTCCAAAGCCAATTCAGACGTCCAGAAATATGCAGCCGGGAATCCAGAGAAGACATGCTGTCGCAGGATCTTGACCTACATGCAATGTTTGGGTAATAACTTGAGCTGTGAATGTCATATGGACTTGAAACTGGTACCATTGGAAAGCTAACAGACAAAGCTTCAATTCTTATGAAGACCGGTTCACCATATTTTATATTGAAGATGGTCTTATTTGTGGTCGAAGTTGGCTGATGGTTCCAGACACCTATTGGCACTTAAATGGGCCTAACTTCCTCATGACAAGTCCAAATGGGCCCAAACCAAAGCCCAATTAAAGCTAAGGCCCATGGGAACAAGTGTGCCCTAAGGGCAATTTGGGTGTGCATGTAATTTTGGAGGTCTATATCAGCACAAAGGGGCAGCCGAAATTCATATCAAGTTATTTAGATATTTTAGACAGCTTTTGAACTTTCCTTAGTCTTTAAGTTTTCTCTCTAGATATTTTGTAAGAACTTGGCTTCTCTTGTTCATGGAGGGCTAATTCATCAAATCAATCTAGCTTTTGGCTATTCTGATTATTGGTTTTGAGATTATGTGTTGTTGTTATTCATTTAGTTATTAATCAAGTTCTTCAATCCTTTGAAATATTCTGTTTGAATTGCTTAATTCGAATTTGGATTTTCATATTCTGTTTGCATGTGATACAAGAGGATTGTATGGTTAATTAATGTTTCCGAGCTTTTGGATGGATTAATTACCTTGGCTGGATCATGGACTTAGGTAAAACTGGACTTGAATGTTTGCTTAATTCATTTAGTCATAGTTAAAACCGAATTCTGGTTGCTTAACCAGTGGACATCCATAGAACATTGAGAGGCTTCTTGATATGTTTTAAAGACCAAGAACATGGTTAATAATTGAATGGATCATTGGAAATCATGGATAGACTAAAATCAGAATCAGTTAAGACTTGGATTGGTTGTTTTCCCTAAAACTTTACCACTTACAATTAATTTCTGTCAAACACTTGAACAAACAAAACCCCCTATTGATATGGTTCTTAATATGATTCACTAAATAGAACAATCCTTAGGTTCGACTTAGGGCTGCCTTATGCTACAAGTAGCTAGGTAACCGACCTTAAACTTTAACTAATTTGAGGAGCCTCGGCAGCTCATCAAGAGACTGTTTCTTGGTGGGTCATTCTATCTGGCTCGAGACTCTGTTTCGGTTCGACACTGTATTTGACTCGGATATTTTTCTTGTGATTCACTGTATCTGGGACAGGACTATTTCCTTGTGGGTCATTGTATCTTGCCCGGGACCCTGTTTCGATTCGTCCCTGTATCTGACTCGGATATTTTTCTTGGGTTCCACTGTATCTGGGAAGGCACTGATTTCTGGTTAGCCATTGTATCTGTTTTGATTCGTCCCTGTATCTGATTCAGATATTTTTTTATGGTTCACTGAATTTGGGACGGGACAGTTTCCTAGTGAGTCAATGTATCTGGATTGAGAACCTGTTTCGGTTCGTCCGTGTATCTAACTCAGATCGTTTTGATGTGGTTCACTGTATCTGGAAAGGAATTGTTTCCTAATGGGTCAATGTATCTGGCCTGACTCCTTTTTCGGTTCGTCCCTGTCTCTGGCTATGATATTTTTCTTTGGTTTCACTATATCTGGGAATGGACTGTTTCTTGTTGGGTCATTGTATCTAGCCCGGGACCCTGTTTCAGTTCGTCCCTGTATCTGACTTGGATATTTTTCTTGGGTTATTGTCCACTGTATCTTGGAAGACACTATTTTCTAGTGGGTTATTGTCCCTGTTTCAGTTCATCCCTGTATCTGACTATGATATTTTTCTTGGATTTCACTGTATCTAGGAAGGGACTGCTTCCTGGTGGCACATTCTATATGGCCTGGGACCCTATTTCGGTACGGCCCTGTATCAGACTCGGATATTTTTTTTTGTGGTTCATTGTATTTCGGACGGGACTGTTTCTTGGTGAGTCACTGTATCTGGCCTGGGATCTTGTTTCGTTTCGTCCCTATATCTAACTTGGATAGTTTTATTATGGTTCACTGTATCTAGAAAGGCATTATTTCCTAGTGGGTCATTGTATCTGGCCTGGGAACCTGTTTCAATTCGTCCCTGTATCTGACTATGATATTTTTCTTAGGTTTCACTGTATCTAGGAAGGGACTGTTTCTTGGTGGGTCATTGTATATGGTCTTGGACCCTCATTTGGTTCGGCCCTGTATCTGATTCAGATATTTTTTTTGTGATTCATTGTATCCAGGACAGGACTGTTTCCTTATGTGTCATTGTATCTTGTCCAGGACCCTGTTTCGGATCTGCCCTATATCTGATTTTGATATTTTTCTTGGGTTCCACTGTATCTGGGAAGCACTATTTTCTGGTCGGACATTGTATCTGTTTCGGTTCGTCCCTGTATCTGACTCGGATATTTTTTTTGTGTTTCACTGTATTTGGGACGGGACTGTTTACTGGTGAGTCAGTATAACTGGCTCGTGACCCTATTTCGATTCGTCCCTATATTTGACTTGGATAGTTTTGTTGCGGTTCACTGTATCTGGAATGTGACTGTTTCTTAGTAGGTCATTGTATCTGGCCAGGGACCCTCTTTCGGTTCATCCCTGTATCTGACTGTTATATTTTTCTTACGTTTAACTGTATCTAGGAAGGGACTGTTTCCTGGCGGGTCATTGTATATGGCCTGGGACCTTATTTCGATTCGGCCCTGTATCAGACTCGGATATTTTTTTTGTGGTTCACTGTATCTGGGACGGGACTATTTCCTAGTGAGTCACTGTAACTAGCCCGGGACCCTGTTTCGGTTCGTCCCTGTATCTGACATGGATAGTTTTATTATGGTTCACTGTATTTAGAAAGGGACTATTTCCTGGTGGGTCATTGTATATGGCCTGGGACCCTATTTCAGTTCGTCCCTAGTATCAGACTCTAATATTTTTTTTGTGGTTCATTGTATTTGAGACGGGACTGTTTCCTCGTGAGTCACTATATATGGCCCAGAACCCTGTTTCGGTTCGACCTTGTATCTGACTTGGATAGGTTTATTGTGGTTCACTCTATCTAGAAAGGGTCTGTTTCCTGGTGGGTCATTGTATATGGCCTGGGTCCCTATTTCGGTTCAGCCCTGTATCAAACTCGGACATTTTTTTGTGTTTCACTGTATTTGGGACGGGACTGTTTCTTGGTGAGTCACTGTATGTGGCCCGGGACCGTGTTTCGGTTCGTCCCTGTATCTGACTCGAATAGTTTTGTTGTCGTTCACTGTATCAAGAAAGGGACTGTTTCGTAGTGGGTCATTGTATCTGGCCTAGGACCCTATTTCGGTTCATCCCTGTATCTGACTATGATATTTTTCTTGGGTTTCACTGTATCTAGAAAGGAACTATTTCCTGGTGGGTCATTGTATATGACCTTGGACCCTGTTTCGGTTTGGCCCTGTATCTGACTCAGATATTTTTGTTGTGATTTACTGTATCTGGGAATGGACTGTTTCCTGGTGGGTCATTGTATCTTGCCCAGGACACTCTTTCGGTTTGGCCCTATATTTTACTCTGATATTTTTCTTGGGTTCCACTGTATCTGGGAAGGCACTGTTTTCTGGTGGGTCATTGTATCTGTTTCGGTTCGTCCCTGTATCTGACACAGATATTTTTGTTGTGGTTCACAGTATTTGGGACGAGACTGTTTCCTGATGAGTCATTATATCTGGCCCGAGACCCTGTTTCGGTTCCTCCCCATATCTGACTCTGATATTTTTCTTAGGTCCCACTGTATCTGGGAAGGCAATATTTTCTTTTGGGTCATTGTATCTGTTTCGGTTCTTTCCTGTATCTGAGTCGGATATTTTTGTTGTGGTATACTGTATTTAGGACGGGTCTGTTTCCTGGTGAGTCATTATATATGACCGGAGACCTTATGTCGGTTCTTCCCTGTATTTGACTTGGGTAGTTTTGTTGTGGTTCACTGTATTTGGAAAGGGACTATTTCCTAGTGGGTCATTGTATCTGGCCTGGCATCCTATTTCGGTTCGGACTTATATTAGACTCGGATATTTTTTTTGTGGTTCACTGTATTTGGGACGGGACTGTTTCCTGTTGAGTCACTGTATCTGTCTTAGGGCCCTGTTTCGGTTCGTCCCTGTATCTGACTATGATATTTTTCTTGGGTTTCACTATATCTAGGAATGGACTGTTTCCTGGTGGGTCATTGTATGTGGCCTTTGACCTTGTTTCGGTTCGGCCCTGTATCTCACTCGGATATTTTTCTTGTGATTCACTGCATATGTGACAGGACTATTTTCTTGTGTGTGATTGTATTTTGCCTGGGACCCTGTTTCGGTTCGGCCTTGTATCTGACTCTAATATTTTTCTTGAGTCCTACTGTATTTGGGAAGGTACTATTTTCTGGTGGGTCATTGTATCTGTTTCAGTTCGTCCCTGTATCTGACTAGGATATTTTTGTTATGGTTCACTGTATTTGGGAGGTATTGTTTCCTGGTGAGTCATTGTATCTGGCCCCGGAACCTGTTTTGGTTCAGCCCTATATCTAACTCAGATATTTTTCTTGTGATTCACTATATCTACAAAGGGACTGTTTCCTAGTAGGTCTTTGTATCTGGCCTGGGACCCTGTTTCGGTTCGTTCCTGTATCTGACTATGATATTTTTCTTGGGTTTCACTGTATCTAAGAAGGGACTATTTCCAGGTGGGTCATTGTATCTTGCCCGGGACCTTGTTTCGGTTCGTCCCTGTATCTGACTCAGATATTTTTCTCCTGGTTCCCTATTTCTGGGACGGGACTATACCATGGTAAGTGAATAGAATTGGATCGGGACCCTATTTCTGTTCGTCCTTGTATCTGACTCGGATATTTTTCTTGTGGTTCACTGTATCTGGGATAAGACTGTTTCCTGGTAAGTTACTATATTTGGCCTAGGACCTTATTTCGGTACGTCCCTGTATCTTACTAGAATATTTTTCTTGTTGTTCACCGTAGCAGGGATGAGACTGTTTCCTAGTAACTCACTATATCTGGCTCGGGACCTTGTTTCGATTCATCATTGTATCTGACTCGGATATTTTTCTTGTGGTTCACCTTATCTGGGACAGGACTCTTCCTTGGTAAGTAAATATATCTGGCTCGAGACCCAGTTTCGGTTCGTCCATGTATCTGACTCGGATATTTTTCTTGTGGTTCATTGTATCTGGTACGGGACTGTTTCCTGGTAAGTTACTATATCTGGCCCGGGACCTTGTTTCGATTTGTTCCTATATCTGACTCAGGTATTTTTCATCTGGTTCACTGTATCTGGGATGAGACTGTTTGTTGGTAAGTCACAGTATCTGGCCCGGGACCCTGTTTCGGTTCGTCCATGTATCTGACTCGAAAAATTTTCTTGTGGTTCACTGTATCTAGGACGGGACTGTACCCTGGTAAGTGAATATATCTGGCCCGAGAACCTATTTCGATTCGTCCCTTTATCTGACTCGGATATATTTCTTGTGCTTTACTGTATCTGGGATGAGACTGTTTCCAGGTAAGTTACTATATCTGGCCCGGGACCCTATTTCGGTACATCCCTATATCTTACTCAAAAATTTTTCTTGTGGTTCACTGTATCTGGTACGGGACTGTTTCCTGGTAAGTTACTATATCTAGCCTGGGACCCTGTTTCGATTCGTCCCTGTATCTGACTCAAATATTTTTCTTGTGGTTCACTATATCTGGGATTAGACTGTTTGTTGGTAAGGCACAATATCTTTCTCGGGACCCTGTTTCGATTCGTTCCTGTACTTGATTCGGATATTTTTCTTGTTATTCACTGTATCTGGGACGGGACTGTACCATAGTAAGTGAATATCACTGGCCCAACACCCTGTTTCAGTTTGTATTTGTATCTGACTCGGATATTTTTCTTGTGGTTCACTGTATCTGTGATGGGACTGTTTCCTTGTAAGTTACTATATTTGGCCCGGGACCCTATTTCGGTACGTCCCTGTATCTGACTCGAATATTTTTCTTGTTATTCATTGTTGCAGGGATGAGACTGTTTCCTGGTAAGTCACTATATCTGGCCCGGGACCTTGTATCGATTCATTCCTGTATCTGACTCATATATTTTTCTTTTGGTTCATTGTATCCGGGATAGGACTGTTTGTTGGTAAGTCACAGTATCTGGCCCGGGACCCTATTTCGGTTTGTCCCTGTATCTGACTTGAAAATTTTTCTGGTGGTTTACTGTATTTGGGACAGGACTGTACCCTGGTAAGTGAAAATATCTGGCCCAGGACCCTGTTTCAGTTCGTCCCTGTATCAAACTCGGATCTTTTTCTCCAGGTTCACTATTTCTGGGATGGGACTGTACCATGGTAAGTGAATAGAACTGGACCGAGACGCTGTTTTGGTTCGTCCTTGTATCTGACTCGGATATTTTTCTTGTGGTTCACTGTATCTATGATGGGACTGTTTCCTTGTAAGTTACTATATCTGGCCCGGGACCCTATTTCGGTACGTCCCTGTATCTGACTCGGATATTTTTCTTGTTATTCATTGTTGCAGGGATGAGACTGTTTCCTGGTAAGTCACTATATCTGGCCCGGGACCTTGCATCGATTCATTCCTGTATCTGACTCATATATTTTTCTTTTGGTTCATTGTATCCAGGATAGGACTGTTTGTTGGTAAGTCACAGTATCTGGCCCGGGACCCTATTTCGGTTTGTCCCTGTATCTGACTCGAAAATTTTTCTGGTGGTTTACTGTATTTGGGACAGGACTGTACCCTGGTAAGTGAACATATCTAGCCCGGGACCCTGTTTCAATTCGTCCCTGTATCAAACTCGGATCTTTTTCTCCAGGACGGGACTGTACCATGGTAAGTGAATAGAACTGGACCGGGACGCTGTTTTGGTTCGTCCTTGTATCTGACTCGGATATTTTTCTTGTTATTCATTGTTGCAGGGATGAGACTGTTTCCTGGTAAGTCACTATATCTGGCCCGGGACCTTGTATCGATTCATTCCTGTATCTGACTCATATATTTTTCTTTTGGTTCATTGTATCCGGGATAGGACTGTTTGTTGGTAAGTCACAGTATCTGGCCCGGGACCCTATTTCGGTTTGTCCCTGTATCTGACTCGAAAATTTTTCTGGTGGTTTACTGTATTTGGGACAGGACTGTACCCTGGTAAGTGAACATATCTAGCCCGGGACCCTGTTTCAGTTCGTCCCTGTATCAAACTCGGATCTTTTTCTCCAGGTTCACTGTTTCTGGGACGGGACTGTACCATGGTAAGTGAATAGAACTGGACCGGGACGCTGTTTTGGTTCGTCCTTGTATCTGACTCGGATATTTTTCTTGCGGTTCACTATATCTGTGATGGGACTGTTTCCTTGTAAGTTACTATATCTGGCCCGGGACCCTATTTCGGTACGTCCCTGTATCTGACTCGGATATTTTTCTTGTTATTCATTGTTGCAGGGATGAGACTGTTTCCTGGTAAGTCACTATATCTGGCCCGGGACCTTGTATCGATTCATTCCTGTATCTGACTCATATATTTTTCTTTTGGTTCATTGTATCCGGGATAGGACTGTTTGTTGGTAAGTCACAGTATCTGGCCCGGGACCCTATTTCGGTTTGTCCCTGTATCTGACTTGAAAATTTTTCTGGTGGTTTACTGTATTTGGGACAGGACTGTACCCTGGTAAGTGAACATATCTAGCCCGGGACCCTGTTTCAGTTCGTCCCTGTATCAAACTCGGATCTTTTTCTCCAGGTTCACTGTTTCTGGGACGGGACTGTACCATGGTAAGTGAATAGAACTAGACCGGGACGCTGTTTTGGTTCGTCTTTGTATCTGACTCGGATATTTTTCTTGTGGTTCACTGTATCTGTGATGGGACTGTTTCCTTGTAAGTTACTATATCTGGCCCGGGACCCTATTTCGGTACGTCCCTGTATCTGACTCGGATATTTTTCTTGTTATTCATTGTTGCAGGGATGAGACTGTTTCCTGGTAAGTCACTATATCTGGGCCGGGACCTTGTATCGATTCATTCCTGTATCTGAGTCATATATTTTTCTTTTGGTTCATTGTATCCGGGATAGGACTGTTTGTTGGTAAGTCACAGTATCTGGCCTGGGACCCTATTTCGGTTTGTCCCTGTATCTGACTCGAAAATTTTTCTGGTGGTTTACTGTATTTGGGACAGGACTGTACCCTGGTAAGTGAACATATCTTGCCCGGGACCCTGTTTCAGTTCGTCCCTATATCAAACTCGGATCTTTTTCTCCAGGTTCACTGTTTCTGGGACGGGACTGTACCATGGGAAGTGAATAGAACTGGACCGGGACGCTGTTTTGGTTCGTCCTTGTATCTGACTCGGATATTTTTCTTGTGGTTTACTGTATCTGGGATGAGACTGTTTCCTGGTAAGTTACTAGATTTGGCCCAGGACCCTATTTCACTACGTCCCTGTATTTTACTTGGATATTTTTCTTGTGGTTCACTATAGCTGGGATGAGATTGTTTCCTGGTAACTCACTATATCTGGCCCGGGACCTTGTTTCGATTTGTCCTTGTATCTGACTCGGATATTTTGCTTGTGGTTCACCTTATCTGGGACGGGACTCTACCCTGGTAAGTGAACATATCTGGCCGGGGACCCTATTTCGGTTCGTCCTTGTATCTGACTCGGATATTTTTCTTGTGGTTCACTGCATTTGGTACGGGACTGTTTCTTAGTAAGTTACTATATTTGGCCCGGAACCCTGTTTCGATTTGGTCTTGTATCTGACTCAGGGATTTTTCATCTGGTTCACTATATCTGGGATGGGATTATTTGTTGGTAAGTCACAGTATCTGGCCCGGGACCCTATTTCGGTTCGTCCCTATATCTGACTCAGAAATTTTTCTTATAGTTCACTGTATCTGGGACAGGACTGTACCCTGGTAAGTGAATATATCTGGCCTGGGAACCTGTTTCGGTTCATCCATTTATCTGACTCGGATATATTTCTTGTGCTTCACTGTATCTACGATGGGACTGTTTCCAGGTAAGTTACTATATCTGGCCCGGGACCCTATTTCGGTACTTCTCTGTATCTGACTCAGATATTTTTCTTGTGGCTCACTGTATCTGGTACGGGACTCTTTCCTGGTAAGTTACTATATCTGGCCCGGGACCCTGTTTCGATTCGTCCCTGTATCTGACTCAGATATTTTTCTTGGGTTTGACTGTATCTAGGAAGGCACTTTTTTCTGGTGGGTAATTGTATATGTTTCGGTTCTTCCTTGTATGATGGTCAGATATAAGGACAAACCGAAACAGGGTTCCAGCCCAGATACAATCACCCACAAGGAAATAGTCCATTTCTAAATACAGTGAACCACAACAAAACTATGTGAGTCAGATACAGGGACGTAACGAAATACGGTCCCGGGCCAGATATAGTAACTTACTAGGAAACAGTCCCATCCCAGATATAGTGAACTACAAGAAAAATATCTGAGTCAGATACAGGGACGAACTGAAACAGTGTCCCAAGCCAGATACAATCACCCACTAGGAAATAGTCCATTTTCAGATACAGTGAACCACAACAAAACTATCCAAGTTAGATATAGGGACGAACCGAAATAGGGTCACGGGCCAAATATACTGACTCACTAGTAAACAGTCTCGTCCCAAATACAATGAAACATAAAAAAAAAATATCCAAGTCAGATACAGGGACGAACCGAAACAGATACAATGACCCACCAGAAAATAGTGTCTTCCCAGATACAGTGGGACCCAAGAAAAATATCAGAGTCAGATACAGGGCTGAACCGAAACAGGGTCCCGGGCAAGATACAATGGCACACAAGGAAACAGTCTTGTCCCAGATACAATGAATCACAAGAAAAATATCTTAGTCAGATACAGGGCCGAACCGAAATAGGGTCCAAGGCCATATATAATGACCCACCAGGAAACAGTCCATTCCTGAATACAGTGAAACCCAAGAAAAATATGATAGTCAGATACAGGGACGAAATGAAACAGGGTCCTAGGCCAGATACAATGACCCAGTAGGAAACAATGCCTTCCAAGATACAGTGAACTACAATAAAACTATCCAAGTCAGATACAGGGACGAACTGAAATAAGGTCTCGGGCCAGATACAGTGACTCACTAGGAAACAGTCCCAGCCTAAATATAATGAGCCAAAAAAAAAATATCCGAGTCTGATAAAGGGCCGTACCGAAATAGGGTCCCAGGCCATATACAATGTGCCACTGATGAGCTGCCGAGGCTCCTCAAATTACTTAAAGTTTAAGGTCGGTTCCTAAGCTATTTGCAGCAAAGGGCAGCCCTAAGTCGAACCTAAGGATTGTTCTATTTGGTGAATCATATTGAGAAGCATATAAACAGGACGGTTGTGTTTGTTTCTGTGATTAACAAAAATTAATTGAAAGTGGTAAAGTTTGAGAGAAAGCAACCAATCCAAGTCTTAACTAATTCTGATTTTGATTCATCCTTGATTCCCAAGGATCCATTTAATTATTAATCATGTTCTTGGCCTTTAAAACATATCAAGAAGCCTCTCAATGTTCTATGGATGTCTACTGGTTAAGCAACCAGAATTCGGTTCAACAAGGGACTAAATGAATTAAGCAAACATTCAAGTCCAGTTTAACCTAAGTCCTGAATCCAGCCAAGGTAATTAATCCGTCCAAGCTTAGAACCATTAATTAACCATACAATCCTCTTTTATCACATGCAAACAGAATATGAACACATGAATAATCCAATCCGAATTAAGCAATTCAAACAGAATATTTCAGAGGATTGAAAGAACTTGATTAACAACTAAAATGAAGAACAACAACACATAATCTCAAAATCAATAATCAGAATAGCAAAACCTGGATTGATATGATGATTTAGCCCTCCATGAACAAGAAGAGCTGAGTTCTTACAAAATATCTAAGAGAAAACTTAGAGACTAAGGAAAGAGGAAAAGTTGTCTAAAAATATCTAATGACTTGATTCTGAATTTCGGCTGCCCCCTCTTGCTGATATAGACCTCCAAATTTACATGCACACCCAAATTGCCCTTAGGGCACACTTGTCCCATGGGCCTTAGCTTCAATTGGGCTTTGGTTTGGGCCCATTTAGACTTGTCATGAGGAAGTTAGGCCCATTTAAGTGGCAAAAGGTGTCTGGAACCGTCAGCTAACTTGCACAGCAAATAAGACCATCTTCAACATAAAATATGGTGAACCGGTCTTCATATCAATTGAAGCTCTGTCTGTTAGCTTTCCAATGGTACCAGTTTCAGGTCCATATGACATCCACAACTCAAGTTATGACCCAAATACTGCATGTAGGTCAGGATCCTGCGACAGCATGTCTTCTCTGGCTTCCAGGCTGCATATGACCTTCTGAACGTCCGAATTAGCTTTGGAGCCCTGAAAAAAAGTTGTAGAAAATTCTCTCAGATTTCCAACAAGGTATGACTCGGAATTTTTAGACATACAGAACTCAAGATATGCATGATACACAGAGACAGCATATAATGCCCAGTATTGCTGGAAATTGCAATTAAGCATAAATGGATCCAAAGTCANGTCATGAAATTCTAAGTCTATGCAATTCAGCCCAAAAGAGGTTTAAAAGACTAAGTATGTATGAGGAATAACTATTGTATAAAAAGTGTGTTCATCAAATACCCCCACACTTAGCTTTTGCACGTCTCGGGCAAACTAAAATTCCAAAACTAAGAAAAGCAAGAACAAGGAAACAAAAACAAATTTAAAAACTAAAGGATCACCTCCCAATGATATTTAAGATATTCAGAAGTTCATACCACAAGTAAGATGAGCAATTAAAGGTTCAAGGAAGTCACAGCATTTATGAAATAAAATTTCTTCTCATCCAAAATCAACAAACAAGGTAACTTCAATTGGAAAGCATAAGTTAAGAATGATAGATCCTCACAAGATACACTCTCAATCCCTCAAGTGTTTAGAAATTAGGTACTCCACTCAATCAAACTCATGAAGAGATGCACTACCATAAGCTTGCTTATCTTCTATTTCTCCACTACTCAAACAAATGCACACACAAATCAAGAGGACTTTATTTAAGGTTGTAATAAGGCCAAAGGTAAAGGTAAAGGAATGAATGAAGATGGATATCACAAGGTAAAAACTCAAAGAGAATAAAAGAACATTGGAGAGGAACTCAAATGACAAGCATTAAATTCCAAGTGTGTAAAGCATATTCTCCTTCTGTGCACATATTCCTTTTCCTTTTCTTTTCCTTTTTCACAATTCTGATTTTTTTTTTTTCAGAACCAATTGGTTTTTTTTTTCTTTCTTTCTTTCTTTCACATAATACTTTGCACATTAGGATTCACAACCTCCACACTTGTACTATTAATTACCCACAAGCATAAGAGCTCCTCTAAGACAATGAACCAATGCTCTCCCATTCCCTAAGGTAAGGTAACAACATGGTATTTTGTACATAGGCATATAATGAGCTAATATCAAAGATAGGCAAATAGGCTCAATAGGGGTAATCAAAGGGAAATAATACAAGGTTGGCTATTTGGCAAAGTGGCTAAATCAAGAAAGAATGCCTCAATCATGTTCATGTATGCAAATGAAAATGTAGCCTCAAAAAGAATCAAGCAAGTTCTAGAGTTAACAAATTCCATGAGTGAAATCACACAAGAAGGAAAAGAATGGCACAAATGCCAAATCCATTCATCAAAAGGCTCAAAATCTCACAAGGCATGTATCTATCAAACTTAATCATCAATCCAACATCTAAAACCAAGCATGTAAAATTAAGGATGGAAAACAAGTTGTTCAATCATGCTATGAACCTTGAAATGTAATTACTTTAAACTTACAACTTTACAAATTCTATAACATCATTGGAGGGTAATTAAAACAGAAAAATGTTAACAAAAACAGAAAAAAATTAAAACAGAAAACAACAAATTTACAGAAATAGTAAAGTAATCAACTAAACTAATCAACTAACCTAATCAACTAAACAGAAAACACCTAATCAACTAAACAGAAAACAATAAAGCAACTAAACTATATACAGAAATCCCTCCCCCACACTTAAATTTTACATTGTCCTCAATGTAAAAACTTCAAAAAGTATCAACAGATGACAAGTAATAACAAGCAGTCACATAAGGACAAGTAAAGTAAAAGAGAGAGAAGAAACATCCTTATCAGGAGGTAGATAGCATCGTGCAAGTGGACCTCCTCCACTATATCCTCCTGAGCGCCCTCATAAAATGGCTTGAGGCGATGCCCGTTCTCCTTGAAAGCCTTGCTGGTGGACTCACTCGCTATCTCCACTGCCCCATAAGGGAAAACCTTGGTGACAATAAACGGGCCAAGCCATCGAGAACGGAGCTTGCCAGGCATGAGCTTTAAGCGAGAGTTATACAGGAGAACTTTCTGGCCAGCAGAGAACTCCTTCCTCAGCACCATGTTATCATGGAACCGCTTGGTCTTTTCCTTGTAAAGGCGGGAGCTCTCATAGGCATCCAAACGAAGCTCCTCAAGCTCTTGGAGGTGAAGCTTTCTCTGGGACCCGGCTTGACTCAAATCAAGGTTGCACTGCTTGACTGCCCAATAGGCCTTGTGCTCAAGCTCCACTAGAAGGTGGCAGGCTTTGCCAAAAATGATCTGGTAGGGAGACATCCCAATAAGTGTCTTGAAAGCAGTACGGTACGCCCACAGAGCATCCTCGAGGCGCAAACTCTCGTCCTTCCGATTAGGGTGGACAGTCTTGTCCAAGATACGCTTGATTTCCCTGTTGGAGACTTCAGCTTGCCCATTGGTCTGAGGGTGGTAAGGAGTGGAAACCTTATGCATGACGCCATATTTCTTCATTAAAGCCGCCATGGTCCGGTTGCAGAAATGCGAACCTTGATCACTGATGATGGCCCTAGGAATCCCAAATCTGCAGAAAATGTTTGATCTAACAAAATCCACAACAACTTTAGAATCATCAGTACGGGTGGCTTTCGCCTCCACCCACTTAGACACATAATCCACAGCAAGTAAAATGTAAACAAAACCAAAAGAAACAGGAAAAGGCCCCATAAAGTCAATACCCCAGACATCAAAAATCTCACAGAATAACAAAGGCTGCTGGGGCATCTCATGCCTATGGGAAATGTTCCCGGTTCTCTGACATTGTTCACAAGATTTACAAAATATATGTGCATCCCTAAATAAAGTGACCCAATACAATCCAGAGTCTAAGACATTCCTAGCCGTACGTTGAGGACCAAAATGTCCACCACATGCAAAGGTATGGCAAAAGCTAAGAACAGACTGAAACTCATTATCAGGCACACATCTCCTAATGGTTTGATCACTACAAAATTTCCAGAGATAGGGATCATCCCACACATAATATTTCGCCTCACTCTTTAACTTGTCTATTTGGGCACGTGTGAGGTGTGAGGGCAAAGCATGGGCAGCTAGATAATTGACAAGATCTGCATACCATGGAAACTCACCATGCAGCCCTAACAGCTGCTCGTCAGGAAAGGAATCCTGAATGGGCAGTGGATCAGGATCTCGCTCTATGCGGCTCAGGTGGTCAGCAACCAGGTTCTCTGCTCCACTCTTGTCTCGGATCTCCACATCAAACTCTTGAAGCAGCAGTATCCACCTAATCAGCCGTGGCTTGGCATCCGGTTTCTTCAAGAGATACTTCAGAGCTGTATGATCTGAAAACACCACAACCTTAGAATCTATCAAATAAGACCTGAACTTATCTAATGCAAAAACAATAGATAAAAGTTCTTTTTCAGTGGTGGTGTAGTTCGCTTGAGCAGCATCCAGAGTTCTTGAAGTATAGTAAACCACATAGGGAACTTTGGCCACTCGCTGCTCCAAGACGGCTCCAGAGGCATAGTGATGAACACACTTTTTATACAATAGTTATTCCTCATACTTAGTCTTTTAAACCTCTTTTGGGCTGAATTGCATAGACTTAGACCTCATTTCATGACTTAGGATCCATTTATGCTTAATTGCAATTTCCAGCAATACTGGGCATTATATGCTGTCTCTGTGTTTCAGGC
>QAOA01002465.1:55324-84186 GCA_003255065.1 Cercis canadensis
GTAAAAGAGCCAGTCTTTAGCTGCATCAGCCAGAGAGAAAGGGAATGCTCTTAACTTGATCTGCTCTTCAGAAATTCCTTGTGGCCTCATGGTGGAACAAACCACATGAAATTCCTTCAAATGCTTGTGAGGATCTTCACCTGCAAGACCATGAAACTTTGGCAGCAAGTGTATCAATCCAGACTTTAATTCAAAAGCAGTATCAATTTCAGGATATTGGATCCCTAAAGGTTGGTAAGCAACATCAGGGGTGGCCAATTCCTTAAGAGTTCTATCTCTAGGCTGCATGTTATTATTATTGTTATTTCCAGCTCTATTAGCATTATCAGCTCTATCACCTTGATTAACAACAGGATCAACAATAGGAATAACAATAGGAGTGCTAGCTTCAGCCATAGTAGGATCAACAGTCATATGTGCTCTATTGAGTGTATGCAAGGTTCTCTCAATTTCAGGGTCTACCTGAAGCAATACAAATGGAGAAGACCTAGTCATACACCATACAAACAAGTGGCTAAATGCCTAAACACACCACAATGCACAAAAACACACAAAAACACACAAAACTGGCATAAATAAGCTAAAACCGAAACACACCAAAAACACAAAACAAAGGTAAAAAGACACTAAAATAGGACTAGAAAAGGTATCTAAACATTTTTTAAAATTTTTCTACCACCACAGGACGAAAGGTGGATGAAAATTGAACTCAAAAATCAAATAAAAAATCTTCAAAAAATGGAAAAGTGGTCAAAACAGTCGAATTTGGCTTAAAAACACAGACCTCACGTCCGTAGGCGTGACTTTGGTCAGTTAGGTCCTTTTCCTTCAACCCAGAAAGTTTCAGGTCAATCGGAGCTAAAAATTTTTGTGAACAGTAGACCCAGAAATCACTAAATCAAGCCAAACCGAAGGAAAAACAAAGGGGAAATGGTCCAAATGGCCAGAATTCACTCAATGACAATATAAAGCATCTAAGCACACTTGAAATCAAGAAAAACAATGGCCACTGGCCTCAAACAGAATGGATACTTGGCCAAAAAGTATAGAAAAAGTGGCCAAAACCCTAAAAACAACAAAAACTCAAACACAAGGGGGGTAAATTAGGGAAAAGTTAGAAGTCAGTTTTACTACTAATATTACTGATTCAAAGATAGAACAATCCCCGGCAACGGCGCCAAAATTTGATGAGCTGCCGAGGCTCCTCAAATTACTTAAAGTTTTAGGTCGGTTACCTAGCTATTTGCAGCATAGGACAGCCCTAAGTCGAACCTAAGGATTGTTCTATTTAGTGAATCATATAGAGAAGCATGTAAACAGGGGGGTTGTGTTTGTTTTAAGTGCTTGACAGAAATTAATTGTAAGTGGTAACCTAAAGGAAAACAACCAATCCAAGCCTTAACTGATTCTGATTTTGATTCATCCTTGATTTCTAATGATCCATTCAATTATTAACCATGTTCTTGGCCTTTAAAACATATCAAGACGCCTCTCAATGTTCTATGGATTTCCACTGGTTAAGCAACCAGAATTCGGATTCAACTAAGACTAAATGAATTAAGCAAACATTCAAGTCTAGTTTTACCTAAGTCCATGATCCAGCCAAGGTGATTAATCCATCCAAAAGCTCAGAAACATTAATCAACCATACAATCCTCTTTTATCACATGCAATTAAGCAATCACACATGAAGATCCAAATTCGAATTAAGCAATTCAAACAGAATATTTCAAAGGATTGAAAGAACTTTGATTAACAACTAAAATGAAGAACAACAACTCATAATCTCAAAACCAATAATCAGAATAGCAAAACCTGGATTGATATGTTGGATTAGCCCTCCATGAACAAGAGGAGCTGAAGTTCTTACAAAATATCTAAAAGAAAACTTAAGAACTAAGGAAAGCTCAAAAATCTGTCTAAAATATCTAATGAGGTGGTTATGAATTTCGGCTGCCTCCTTCTTCTGATATAGACCTCCAATTTTACATGCACACCTAAATTGCCCTTAGGGCACACTTGTTCCCATGGGCCTTAGCTTCAATTGGGCTTTGGTTTGGGCCCATTTGGACTTGTCATGAGGAAGTTAGGCCCATTTAAGTGGCAGAAGGTGTCTGGAACCGTCAGCTAACTTGCACAGCAAATAAGACCATCTTCCACATAAAATATGGTGAACCGGTCTTCATATCAATTGAAGCTCTGTCTGTTAGCTTTCCAATGGTACCAGTTTCAGGTCAATATGACATCTACAACTCAAGTTATGACCCAAATACTGCATGTAGGTCAGGATCCTGCGACAGCATGTCTTCTCTGGCTTCCAGGCTGCATATGACCTTCTGAACGTCCGAATTAGCTTTGGAGCCCTGAAAGAAAGTTGTAGACAATTCTCTCAGCTTTCCAACAAGGTATGACTCGGAATTTTTGGACATCCAGAACTCAAGATATGCCTGAAACACAGAGACAGCATATAATGCCCAGTATTGCTGGAAATTGCAATTAAGCATAAATGGATCCTAAGTCATGAAATGAGGTCTAAGTCTATGCAATTCAGCCCAAAAGAGGTTTAAAAGACTAAGTATGAGGAATAACTATTGTATAAAAAGTGTGTTCATCAAATTCCCCCACACTTAGCTTTTGCACGTCTCGGGCAAACTAAAATTCCAAAACTAAGAAAAGCAAGAACAAGGAAACAAAAACAAATTTAAAAACTAAAGGATCACCTCCCAATGATATTTAAGAAATGCAGAAGTTCATACCACAAGTAAGATAAGCAATTAAAGATTCAAGGAACTCACAGCATTCATGAAATAAAATTTCTTCTCATCCAAAATCAACAAACAAGGTAACTTCAATTGGAAAGCATAAGTCAAGAATGATAGATCCTCACAAGATATACTCTCAATCCCTCAAGTGTTTAGAAATTAGGTACTTCACTCAATCAAACTCATGAAGAGATGCACTACCATAAGCTTGCTTATCTTCTACTTCTCCACTACTCAAACAAATGCACACACAAATCAAGAGGACTTTATTTAAGGTTGTAATAAGGCCAAGGTAAAGGTAAAGGAATGAATCAAAATGGATATCACAAGGTAAAAACTCAAAGAGAATAAAAGAACATTGGAGAGGAACTCAAATGACAAGCATTAAATTCCAAGTGTGTAAAGCATATTCTCCTTCTGTGCACATATTCCTTTTCCTTTTCTTTTCCTTTTTCACAATTCTGATTTTTTTTTTTTTTTTTTTTTTTTTTTTTTTTCAGAACCAATTGGTTTTTTTTTTCTTTCTTTCTTTCTTTCACATAATACTTTGCACATTAGGATTCACAACCTCCACACTTGTACTATTAATTACCCACAAGCATAAGAGCTCCTCTAAGACAATGAACCAATGCTCTCCCATTCCCTAAGGTAAGGTAACAACATGGTATTTTGTACATAGGCATATAATGAGCTAATATCAAAGATAGGCAAATAGGCTCAATAGGGGTAATCAAAGGGAAATAATACAAGGTTGGCTATTTGGCAAAGTGGCTAAATCAAGAAAGAATGCCTCAATCATGTTCATGTATGCAAATGAAAATGTAGCCTCAAAAAGAATCAAGCAAGTTCTAGAGTTAACAAATTCCATGAGTGAAATCACACAAGAAGGAAAAAGAATGGCACAAATGCCAAATCCATTCATCAAAAGGCTCAAAACTCACAAGGCATGTATCTATCAAACTTAATCATCAATCCAACATCTAAAACCAAGCATGTGAAATTAAGGATGGAAAACAAGTTATTCAATCATGCTATGAACCTTGAAATGTAATTACTTTAAACTTACAACTTTACAAATTCTATAACATCATTGGAGGGTAATTAAAACAGAAAAATGACAACAAAAACAGAAAAAACAGCAAGAACAACAAACAGAAAAAATTAAAACAGAAAACAACAAATTTACAGAAATAGTAAAGTAATCAACTAAACTAATCAACTAACCTAATCAACTAAACAGAAAACACCTAATCAACTAAACAGAAAACAATAAAGCAACTAAACTATATACAGAAATCCCTCCCCCACACTTAAATTTTACATTGTCCTCAATGTAAAAACTTCAAAAAGTATCAACAGATGACAAGTAATAACAAGCAGTCACATAAGGACAAGTAAAGTAAAAGAGAGAGAAGAAACATCCTTATCAGGGGAGGTAGATGGCATCGTGCAAGTGGACCTCCTCCACTATGTCCTCTTTAGCTACCTCACAGAATGGCTGGCGGCGGTTGAAACCTACATGTCAAAGAAATGACCAAACTTCCCGCACGCATGTGGGGTAAGATAAAGCAGACATCAAGAACAGAAAATTGAATTAAAAACAAAAATAGAGTTAGAAACAAGACTAGAAAACAGAAAATTCAAAGCAAAAACAGAAAACAGAAATATAATAGAAACAAAAGCAAAAACAGAAAACATAATATAAATACAGTAATATAATCAGAAAATGTACTCCCCTGAAGCTCAAGGTATCATCTTCCGATTATGTGCAGCAAACACAGCTAGATACCGGGGTCAAAGACCATTCTCACGAAGTCTCGGGTTGCCCTTGTAGAGTCATCTGCTAAAGCCGCAGAATCAGAATCGGAACCAAAAGCAGAATTAGATTCAGATTCACCAGGATTGCCATCGCTTAAAAATGTAGAAATTTCTGCACAGATAGCACAACTCATGTCACCATCACAAACAGCATGTGAATGGCACTGGACATACTCCTCTATACCCACAAAGTCAGGGAATTCATAACATAGCTCCTCAGACACATCCACTAACTCTGTAGGAGCATCAATGACCACAGCCTCTGGAATAGAGTCATCTTGTTCTAAAAATACTGCAATCTCAGAACAAGCAGGGCAAACAGAATCACCACAATTGCAGCACATAGAATCAGGAGTGCTCAAGAAGGCAGATATCTCAGCACATACTGCACAAGGTACATCACCATCACAGTCAGGACAGGAGGGGCACCGAAGAGGGTCATCAACACCAACAAAATCTGGGAAGTCAGCACAGAGCTCATCACACCCATCCCCAACTAGATCATCAGTCAAATCAATGTGAAAGACAGAGTGCTCATCCATGGAATGCTGCATAGGCTCAAAAATATTGAACTGCACAACAGAGTCTCCAAACTCCATGGTCTGAGAAGGAAGTGCACCAGAACCCTGGGATTGCAATTGACTCACAGATGATGCCAATTGTCCAATCTGTGTTTCCAGATTCTGCATGGTGGACTCTGCCCTCTGCTGGAACTGGATGTTGCTGGTGGCCATCTGCTTCACCAAATCTTCCAATGAAAGCTCAGGTTTGGATGTTGACGGGTGAGCTGGTGGCATAGGCTGCTGCTGGAATGGTGGCCTAGTTTGTTGAAACTGGCTCTGTTGTTGGTATGGTTGCTTAGCTGGTTCAGGTGCTTGTTGTCCCACTACTAATTGTCTCACCAAAGATGTCAATTCATCAAGTCTATGGTCCATCCTCTGTTTGTCAGAAAGTGATGCAACAACCTCTTTGACTCTTTTAGTAGTAGGGGAACCTAGTATGCACCATGAACAAAAAGTGATAGAACAACAAAACACACCAAAACATACAACAAAACACAAAATCACACAAAAAGTGACAAAATTGAACTAAAACCGAAACACACCAAAAACACAAAACAAAGGTAAAAAGACACCAAAATAAGACTAGAAAATGTATCTAAACATTTTTTGAAATTTTTCTACCACCACAGGACGAAAGGTGAATGAAAATGGAAGTCAAAAATCAAATAAAAAATATTAAAAAATTGAAAAAGTGGTCTAAACGATGGAATTTGGCCAAAATAGGGTGGGGCTCACTGCAAAGCAGTGAGTTTTTCTTTCCAGGACGTTTTCCTTCAACTGACCAATTCTCAGGTTATTCTGGGCTAAAAAATTCGTACTAAATTTTCTGAAAAATTTGCCTAAAATCACCCGTTTTCACCAAAAACTACCAAGACAAAACAACAAAGGGGGTTTATGAAGGGTTAGCAGTAAAGTAAACTCCTAATATGATTGACCAAAACTAGAATAATCCCCGGCAACGGCGCCAAAATTTGATGAGCTGCCGAGGCTCCTCAAATTAATTAAGTTTAAGGTCGGTTACCTAAGCTATTTGCAGCAAAGGGCAGCCCTAAGTCGAACCTAAGGATTGTTCTATTTAGTGAATCATATTAAGAAGCATGTAAACAGAGGGGGTTTTGTTTGGTTTAAGTACTTGACAGAAAATAATTGTAAGTGGTAACCTAAAGGAAAACAACCAATCCAAGCCTTAACTGATTCTGATTTTGATTCATCCTTGATTTCTAATGATCCATTCAATTATTAACCATGTTCTTGGCCTTTAAAACATATCAAGACGCCTCTCAATGTTCTATGGATGTCCACTGGTTAAGCAACCAGAATTCGGATTCAACTAAGACTAAATGAATTAAGCAAACATTCAAGTCTAGTTTTACCTAAGTCCATGATCCAGCCAAGGTGATTAATCCATCCAAAAGCTCAGAAACATTAATCAACCATACAATCCTCTTTTATCACATGCAATTAAGCAATCACACATGAAGATCCAAATTCGAATTAAGCAATTCAAACAGAATATTTCAAAGGATTGAAAGAAGCAGATTAATCATTGAATGAATAACAACAACTCATAATCTCAAAACCAATAATCAGAACAGCCAAAACCTGGATTGATTGATGAATTAGCCCTCCATGAACAAGAGAAGCTAAGTTCTTACAAAATATCTAAGAGAAAACTTAAGAGCTAAGGAAAGACTAGAAAGCTGTCTAAAATATCTAAAACTTGATTATGAATTTCGGCTGCCCCCCTCTTGCTGATATAGACCTCCAATTTTACATGCACACCCAAATTGCCCTTAGGGCACACTTGTTCCCATGGGCCTTAGCTTCAATTGGGCTTTGGTTTGGGCCCATTTGGACTTGTCATGAGGAAGTTAGGCCCATTTAAGTGGCAGAAGGTGTCTGGAACCGTCAGCTAACTTGCACAGCAAATAAGACCATCTTCCACATAAAATATGGTGAACCGGTCTTCATATAAATTGAAGCTCTGTCTGTTAGCTTTCCAATGGTACCAGTTTCAGGTCCATATGACTACAACTCAAGTTATGACCCAAATACTACATGTAGGTCAGGATCCTGCGACAGCATATCTTCTCTGGCTTCCAGGCTGCATATGATCTTCTGAACGTCCGAATTAGCTTTTGAGCCTTGAAAGAAAGTTGTAGAAAATTCTCTCAGATTTCCAACAAGGTATGACTCGGAATTTTTGGACATCCAGAACTCAAGATATGCCTGAAACACAGAGACAGCATATAATGCCCAGTATTGCTGGAAATTGCAATTAAGCATAAATGGATCCTAAGTCATGAAATGAGGTCTAAGTCTATGCAATTCAGCCCAAAAGAGGTTTAAAAGACTAAGGATGAGGAATAACTATTGTATAAAAAGTGTGTTCATCAAAGCTTCTTCTGGAGTCACATTTTGAACAGCAAAAGTTGGACTTCTGTTCAAGACATGAATACTCCAATTTATAGCTTCCAGCCAGAAAACCTTAGGAACTTTTCCTCTTGTGAATAAGCTTCTTACCATATTAAGAATGGTTCTGTTTTTCCTCTCTGATATACCATTTTGTTATGGTGTATATGCAGCTGTCAGCTCTCTTCAGATTCCATGCTCCTCACAGAAAACTCCAAACTCATTTAAGCAATATTCGCCACCACGATCTGTTTGAAGGGTCTTAATGGTCTTTCCTGATTCATTTTCCACATAAGCCTTGAAGCTTTTAAATGCAGAGAAAGCTTCAGATTTTTCTTGTAAAAAATAGACCCAAGTTTTTCTAGAAAAATCATCAATAAAGGTAATTAAGTATCTTTTACCTCCATTAGAAAATGGCTTTATTGGACCACAAATGTCAGAATGCACCAGCTCTAAAGCATCATTTGCTCTCCATGACTTTCCTTGGGGAAATTGAGAACGATGTTGTTTGCTAACAACACATTCTTCACAGACCTTAGACGAAGCTGTGATTTGTGGGAGGCCTGTCACCATGTTTTTTTGTTGGAGGGTCTTCAATCCTCCAAAACTCAAGTGGCCATAACGATAATGCCACAGCCATGAGGGGNAAAAACTCAAAGAGAATAAGAGAACATTGGAGAGGAACTCAAATGACAAGCATTAAATTCCAAGTGTGTAAAGCATATTCTCCTTCCTTTGCACATATTCCTTTTCCTTTTCTTTTCCTTTTTCACAATTCTGATTTTTTTTTTTATTATTTTTCTTCTTTTTTTCCAGAACCAATTGGCTCTCCTTTTTTTTTTTTTTTTTTTTTTTTTTTTTTTTTTTTTTTTACTTTTTTCTTTTTTNATTCACAACCTCCACACTTGTACTATTAATTACCCACAAGCATAAGAGCTCCTCTAAGACAATGAACCAATGCTCTCTCATTCCCTAAGGTAAGGTAACAACATGGTATTTTGTACCTAGGCATATAATGAGCTAATATCAAAGATAGGCAAATAGGCTCAATAGGGGTAATCAAAGGGAAATAATACAAGGTTGGCTACTTGGCAAAGTGGCTAAATCAAGAAAGAATGCCTCAATCATGTTCATGTATGCAAATGAAAATGTAGCCTAAAAAAGAATCAAGCAAGTTCTAGAGTTAACAAATTCCATGAGTGAAATCACACAAGAAGGAAAAGAATGGCACAAATGCCAAATCCATTCATCAAAAGGCTCAAAACTCACAAGGCATGTATCTATCAAACTTAATCATCAATCCAACATCTAAAACCAAGCATGTGAAATTAAGGATGGAAAACAAGTTATTCAATCATGCTATGAACCTTGAAATGTACTTACTTTAAACTTACAACTTTACAAATTCTATAACATCATTGGAGGGTAATTAAAACAGAAAAAACAGCAAGAACAACAAACAGAAAAAAAAATAAAACAGAAAACAACAAATTTACAGAAATAGTAAAGTAATCAACTAAACTAATCAACTAACCTAATCAACTAAACAGAAAACACCTAATCAACTAAACAGAAAACAATAAAGCAACTAAACTATATACAGAAATCCCTCCCCCACACTTAAATTTTACATTGTCCTCAATGTAAAAACTTCAAAAAGTATCAACAGATGACAAGTAATAGCAAGCAGTCACATAAGGACAAGTAAAGTAAAAGAGAGAGAAGAAACATCCTTATCAGGGGAGGTAGATAGCATCGTGCAAGTGGACCTCCTCCACTATGTCTTCCTGAGCGCCCTCATAAAATGGCTTGAGGCGATGCTCGTTCACCTTGAAAGCCTTGCTGGTTGACTCACTTGCTATCTCCACTGCACCATAAGGGAAAACCTTGGTGACAATAAACGGGCCAAGCCATCGAGATCGGAGTTTGCCAGGCATGAGCTTTAAGCGAGAGTTATACAGGAGAACTTTCTGGCCAGCAGAGAACTCCTTCCTCAGCACCATGTTATCATGAAACCGCTTGGTCTTTTCCTTGTAAAGGCGGGAGCTCTCATAGGCATCCAAACGAAGCTCCTCAAGCTCTTGGAGGTGAAGCTTTCTCTGGGACCCGGCTTGACTCAAATCAAGGTTGCACTGCTTGACCGCCCAATAGGCCTTGTGCTCACGCTCCACTGGAAGGTGGCAGGCTTTGCCAAAAACGATCCGGTAGGGAGACATCCCAATAGGTGTCTTGAAAGCAGTCCGGTATGCCCACAGAGCATCCTCAAGTCACAAACTCCAGTCCTTCCGATTAGGTTGGACAGTCTTCTCCAAGATACGCTTGATTTCCCTGTTGGAGACTTCAGCTTCCCATTGGTCTGAGGGTGGTAAGGAGTGGAAACCTTATGCATGACGCCATATTTCTTCATTAAAGCCGCCATGGTCCAGTTGCAGAAATGCGAACCCTGATCACTGATGATGGCCCTAGGAATGCCAAATCTGCAGAAAATGTTTGATCTAACAAAATCCACAACAACTTTAGAATCATCAGTACGGGTGGCTTTCGCCTCCACCCACTTAGACACATAATCCACAGCAAGTAAGATGTAAACAAAACCAAAAGAAACAGGAAGAGGACCCATAAAGTCAATACCCCAGACATCAAAAATCTCACAGAAACCAAAAAAGACAGGAAAAGGACCCATAAAGTCAATACCCCAGACATAAAAAATCTCACAGAATAACAAAGGCTGTTGGGGCATTTCATGCCTATGGGAAATGTTCCCGGTTCTCTGACATTGTTCACAAGATTTACAAAATATATGTGCATCCCTAAATAAAGTGACCCAATACAATCCAGAGTCTAAGACCTTCCTAGCTGTACGTTGAGGACCAAAATGTCCACCACATGCAAAAGTATGGCAAAAGCTAAGAACAGACTGAAACTCATTATCAGGCACACATCTCCTAATAATTTGATCACTGCAAAATTTCCAGAGATAGGGATCATCCCACACATAATATTTCGCCTCACTCTTTAACTTGTCTATTTGGGCACGTGTGAGGTGTGAGGGCAAAGCATGGGCAGCTAGATAATTTACAAGATCTGCATATCATGGAAACTCACCATGCAGCCCTAACAGCTGCTCGTCAGGAAAGGAATCCTGAATGGGCAGTAGATCAGGATTTCGCTCTATGCGGCTGAGGTGGTCAGCAACCAGGTTCTCTGCTCCACTCTTGTCCCGGATCTCCACATCAAACTCTTGAAGCAGCAGCATTGCTGAGCTGCCGAGGCTCCTCAAATTAGTTAATGTTTAAGGTCGGTTACCTAGCTATTTGTAGCATAGGACAGCCCTAAGTCGAACCTAAGGATTGTTCTATTTAGTGAATCATATTAAGAAGCATGTAAACATGGGGGTTTTGTTGGTTTATGTGATTAACGAAAATTAATTATCAGTGACAGCCCTAACAGCTGCTCATCAGGAAAGGAATCCTGAATGGGCAGTGGATCAGGATCCCGCTCTATGCGGCTGAGGTGGTCAGCAACCAGGTTCTCTGCTCCACTCTTGTCGCGGATCTCCACATCAAACTCTTGAAGCAGCAACATCCACCTAATCAGTCGTGGCTTGGCATCCGGTTTCTTCAAGAGATACCTCAAAGCTGTATGATCTGAGAACACCACAACCTTCGAATCTATCAAATAAGACCTGAACTTATCTAATGCAAAAACAATAGATAAAAGTTCTTTTTCAGTGGTGGTGTAATTCGCTTGAGCAGCATCCAGAGTTCTCGAAGCATAGTAAACCACATGAGGAACTTTGGCCACTCGCTGCGCCAAGACCGCTCCCAAGGCATAGTTCGAAGCGTCGCACATCAGCTCGAATGGGAGTGTCCAATCAGGTGGCTGAATGACAGGGGTACTGGTGAGAGCTAGCTTCAGGCGGTTGAAAGCTTCCTTGCACTTCTGGTCAAACAGAAACTCCACATCTTTCTGCAGAAGGCTAGACAGCGGAATGGCTATCTTGCTGAAGTCTCTGATAAAGCGCCGGTAGAAACCTGCATGTCCCAGAAATGATCGCACTTCCCGCACGCATGTGGGGTAAGATAAAGCAGTTATGACATCTATTTTAGCAGGATCTACCTCAACCCCTTTTCTAGATACTACATGGCCTAAAACTATACCTTGCTCTACCATGAAATGGAACTTTTCAAAATTTAAGACAAGGTTAGTCTTAATGCAGCGATGTAGTACTCTAGCTAAACTACTCAGACAGTCATCAAAAGAAGAACCATAAACAGTAAAATCATCCATAAACACCTCCACATGCACTCCTCTAAAAAATCAGAGAATATACTTACCATGCACCTCTGGAAGGTACCAGGGGCATTGCAAAGGCCGAAAGGCATCCGCCAGTAAGCAAATGTGCCGAAGGGACATGTAAAAGTGGTCTTCTCTTGAATACCAGGGGCGTTGCAAAGGCCGAAAGGCATCCGCCGATAAGCAAACGTGCCGAAGGGACATGTAAAAGTGGTCTTCTCTTGATCCTCCGGTGCTATATGAATCTGAAAGTACCCAGTGTAGCAATCCAGGAAGCAGTAATGCGATTTCCCAGCTAACCGCTCCAACATTTGATCGATGAACGGTAGGGGGTAATGATCCTTCCTGGTGGCTTGATTGAGCCTCCTGTAATCGATGCAGACCCGCCAGCTATGCTGCACTCGGGTAGGTAGCAACTCGTTGTTCTGGTTGGCCACCACTGTAACCCCGGATTTCTTCGGAACGACCTGCACTGGGCTCACCCAAGTGCTGTCAGATATAGGATAAATGATGCCAGCTTGCAGAAGCTTGGTCACCTCCTTCTTTACTACATCCAGGATGAGAGGGTTTAATCGCCTCTGGGGTTGCCGCACTGGTTTAGCGCCATCTTCAAGTAATATGCGATGCATGCATGTAGATGGACTAATGCCAGGAATATCTGCTAACGTCCAGCCAATGGCTTGCTTATGCTCTCGCAGAATGCGCAGCAATCTTTCCTCTTGCTCAGGAAGTAAATTGTTAGCCACAATTACTGGAAGCTGCTCTGCAGATGCCAAATACGCATACTTCAGATGCTTAGGCAGAGGCTTCAGCTCTAGCTTGGGTGGCTGCACTGCAGAGGGCAGAAATCTGGGTGGCTGAATGTCAATCTCTGCAGACTGAATCTCTTCCCGAACAGCAGCTACTGTCAGCTCTGGGGAACCAGAGTCATCATCACGTAAAAAGGTGGAGATCTCAGCACAAACAGCACAGCCAGAATCACCGTCACAATCAGTACAAGATTGGCACTGAATAGAATCATCAAAACCAGCCAAATCAGGTAAATCAACACACATATGACGGTAAACATCCTCAAACAAATCATCAATCACATCAATGTGAAAAACAGCATGCTCATCCATAGGATGCTTCATAGCATCAAAAATGTTGAATTGCACAACAGAATCGCCAAACTCCATGGATAGAGTTCCTGCATACACATCAATCTTGGTCTGCGCAGTCTTGAGGAATGGTCTGCCCAGAATGAGTGGAGCCTTGCTGGATTATGACTGTCCTTCCATCTCCAGAATGTAGAAATCTGTTAGAAAGATCAGCTCATCAACTCTGACCAACACATCTTCAATCAACCCAGNATCAATCCAGCTGAATAAGCACTGCTCCGGTTGGCTAGCTGGATCACAACTCCTGTGGCATTCAAGGGTCCAAGCCCGAGGGAACTGAAAACAGACATAGGCATGACATTGATAGAAGCGCCTAGATCTAGCATGGCATGCTCGAACTTGGAATTGCCTATAACACAGGGGATTGTGAAAGTTCCTGGATCCTTGCACTTCTGGGGCAAAGGTTGGATAAGGGCTGAGACATTCTGACTCATGCTAATCCGCTCATTGCCCTTTAGCCTCCTCCTCTGGGTGCACAATTCCTTGAGAAATTTGGCATATCTAGGAATTTGCTTGATAGCATCCAGCAAGGGAATGTTAACTTCCACCTTCCTGAACGTCTCCAGAAGCTCCCTATCCTTCTCAGCCTCATCTTGCTTCTTGGACAGAGTAGCTCTCTGTGGAAAGGGAAGAGCTACTGCAGGCAGCTTGCTTGCAGGTGCAAGGTTGATTGGCTCAGGAACTGCTTCCTCTGCTGGTTGGGACTCACTGGCAGGTTGAGGCTCGACTGGCTCTTGCAAGGATTTGCCAGACCTCAATGTGATAGCACTTACATTACTCCCATTTGGATTGGGAATTGTCTGTGAAGGGAGTTTGCCAGAACCCTTGGACTGCAACTGGCTAACTGATGATGCCAATTGCCCAATTTGTGTTTCCAGATTCTGCATGGTGGACTCTGCCCTCTGCTGGAACTGGATGTTGCTGGTGGCCATCTGCTTCACCAAATCTTCCAATGAAGGCTCAGGTTTGGATGTTGACGGGTTGGCTGGTTGCATAGGCTGCTGCTGGAATGGTGGCCTGTTTTGTTGAAACTGGCCCTGCCTGGCTGGCTGAAATTGGCTCTGTTGTTGCCAAGGTTGCCTATACGGCTGCTGTTGCTGTGGCTGTTGTTGGGAGGACTGCTGTTGTGGAGCTGCAGCATTGCCATATCTGAAATTTGGATGATCCCTCCAACCAAGGTTGTAAGTGTTGGAGTACGGATCATATCTAGGCTGTTGCTGCGATTGGTATGGGGATCGACCAGGAAAAACACCTGCTGCAGCTACAGAGGGATCCTGACGGGTGCCGAACCGTACAAAATTAAACTACTAATTGCAACTAAATTGTAGTATAGGATGCAACCAGTGTCGTCTCCCAAGGATTCACCAGAACAAATAATCTAATAAGACTTTAAGCAAGAACATAACAGAGTAAAGGGGGGGTTTGTGTTGAATGTAATATACTAAGAATTAAGAAAATAAAGGTTGGTAAGCAACATCAGGGGTGGCCAATTCCTTAAGAGTTTTATCTCTAGGCTGCATGTTATTATTATGGTTATTTCCAGCTCTATTAGCATTATCAGCCCTATCACCTTCATTAACAACAGGATCAACAATAGGAACAACAATAGGAGTTCTAGCTTCAGCCATAGTAGGATCTAGATTATCAACAGCCCTATGTGCTCTATTACGTGTATGCAAGGTTCTCTCAATTTCAGGGTCTACTTCAAGCAATACAAATGGAGAAGACCTAGTCATACACCATACAAACAAGTGGCTAAATGCCTAAACACACCACAAAGCACAAAAACACAGAAAAACACACAAAACTGACAAAATCTAGCCAAAACCGAAACACACCAAAAACACAAAACAAAGGTAAAAAGACACCAAAATAGGACTAGAAAAGGTATCTAAACATTTTTTAAAATTTTTCTACCACCACAGGACGAAAGGTGGATGAAAATTGAACTCAAAAATCAAATAAAAAATCTTCAAAAAATGGAAAAGTGGTCAAAACAGTCGAATTTGGCTTAAAAAAACAGACCTCATAGCCATTGGCTGTGACTTTTGTGAGTTAGCCCTTTTCCTTCAACCCAGAAAGTTTCAGGTCAATCGGAGCTAAAAATTTTGGTGAACAGTAGACCCAGAAATCACTAAATCAAGCCAAACCGAAGGAAAAACAAAGGGGAAATGGTCCAAATGGCCAGAATTCACTCAATGACACTATAAAACATCTAAACAAACTTCAAATCAAGAAAAACAATGGCCACTGGCCTCAAACAGAATGGATACTTGGCCAAAAAGTATGGAAAAAGTGGCCAAAACCCTAAAAACAACAAAAACTCAAACACACGGGGGGTGAATTAGGGGAAAGTTAAGAGTCAGTTTTACTACTATTACTACTGATTNAGTTTTACTACTAATACTACTGATTCAAAGATAGAACAATCCCCGGTAACGGCGCCAAAATTTGATGAGCTGCCGAGACTCCTCAAATTACTTAATGTTTTAGGTCGGTTCCTAAGCTATTTGCAGCAAAGGGCAGCCCTAAGTCGAACCTAAGGATTGTTCTATTTGATGAATCATATTGAGAAGCATATAAACAGGGGGGTTGTGTTTGTTTATGTGATTAACGAAAATTAATTGAAAGTGGTAGAGTTTTAGAGAAAGCAACCAATCCAAGTCTTAACTAGTTCTGATTTTGATCCATCCTTAATTTCCAAGGATCCATTTAATTGTTAATCATGTTCTTGGCCTTTAAAACATCTCAAGAAGCCTCTCAATGTTCTATGGATATCTACTGGTTAAGCAACCAAAATTCGGTTCAACAAGGGATTAAATGAATTAAGCAAACATTCAAGTCCAGTTTAACCTAAGTCCTGAATCCAGCCAAGGTAATTAATCCGTCCAAGCTTAGAACCATTAATTAACCATACAATCCTCTTTTATCACATGCAAACAAGCAATCACACATGAAGATCCAAATTCGAATTAAGCAATTCAAACAGAATATTTCAAAGGATTGAAAGAACTTTGATTAACAACTAAAATGAAGAACAACAACTCATAATCTCAAAACCAATAATCAGAATAGCAAAACCTGGATTGATATGTTGGATTAGCCCTCCATGAACAAGAGGAGCTGAAGTTCTTACAAAATATCTAAAAGAAAACTTAAGAACTAAGGAAAGCTCAAAAATCTGTCTAAAATATCTAATGAGGTGGTTATGAATTTCGGCTGCCTCCTTCTTCTGATATAGACCTCCAATTTTACATGCACACCTAAATTGCCCTTAGGGCACACTTGTTCCCATGGGCCTTAGCTTCAATTGGGCTTTGGTTTGGGCCCATTTGGACTTGTCATGAGGAAGTTAGGCCCATTTAAGTGGCAGAAGGTGTCTGGAACCGTCAGCTAACTTGCACAGCAAATAAGACCATCTTCCACATAAAATATGGTGAACCGGTCTTCATATCAATTGAAGCTCTGTCTGTTAGCTTTCCAATGGTACCAGTTTCAGGTCAATATGACATCTACAACTCAAGTTATGACCCAAATACTGCATGTAGGTCAGGATCCTGCGACAGCATGTCTTCTCTGGCTTCCAGGCTGCATATGACCTTCTGAACGTCCGAATTAGCTTTGGAGCCCTGAAAGAAAGTTGTAGACAATTCTCTCAGCTTTCCAACAAGGTATGACTCGGAATTTTTGGACATCCAGAACTCAAGATATGCCTGAAACACAGAGACAGCATATAATGCCCAGTATTGCTGGAAATTGCAATTAAGCATAAATGGATCCTAAGTCATGAAATGAGGTCTAAGTCTATGCAATTCAGCCCAAAAGAGGTTTAAAAGACTAAGTATGAGGAATAACTATTGTATAAAAAGTGTGTTCATCAAATTCCCCCACACTTAGCTTTTGCACGTCTCGGGCAAACTAAAATTCCAAAACTAAGAAAAGCAAGAACAAGGAAACAAAAACAAATTTAAAAACTAAAGGATCACCTCCCAATGATATTTAAGAAATGCAGAAGTTCATACCACAAGTAAGATAAGCAATTAAAGATTCAAGGAAGTCACAGCATTCATGAAATAAAATTTCTTCTCATCCAAAATCAACAAACAAGGTAACTTCAATTGGAAAGCATAAGTCAAGAATGATAGATCCTCACAAGATATACTCTCAATCCCTCAAGTGTTTAGAAATTAGGTACTTCACTCAATCAAACTCATGAAGAGATGCACTACCATAAGCTTGCTTATCTTCTACTTCTCCACTACTCAAACAAATGCACACACAAATCAAGAGGACTTTATTTAAGGTTGTAATAAGGCCAAGGTAAAGGTAAAGGAATGAATCAAAATGGATATCACAAGGTAAAAACTCAAAGAGAATAAAAGAACATTGGAGAGGAACTCAAATGACAAGCATTAAATTCCAAGTGTGTAAAGCATATTCTCCTTCCTTTGCACATATTCCTTTTCCTTTTCTTTCCCTTTTTCACAATTTTGATTTTTTTTTTTATTGAACCAATTGGCTCTTTTTTTCTTTCTTTCTTTCACATAATACTGTGCACATTAGAATCACAACCTCCACACTTGTACTATTAATTACCCACAAGCATAAGAGCTCCTCCAAGACAATGAACCAATGCTCTCCCATTCCCTAAGGTAAGGTAACAACATGGTATTTTTGACATAGGCATATAATGANATCAAAGATAGGCAAATAGGCTCAATAGGGGTAATCAAAGGGAAATAATACAATGTTGGCTATTTGGCAAAGTGGCTAAATCAAGAAAGAATGCCTCAATCATGTTCATGTATGCAAATGAAAATGTAGCCTAAAAAAGAATCAAGCAAGTTCTAGAGTGAACAAATTCTATAAGTGAAAATCAAACAAGAAGGAAAAAGAATGGCACAAATGCTAAATCCATCCATTAAAACCATGAGTGAAAATCACACAAGAAGGAAAAAGAATGGCACAAATGCCAAATCCATTCATCAAAAGCTCAAAATCTCACAAGGCATGCATGTATCTATCAAACTTAATCACCAATCCAACATCTAAAACCAAGCATGTGAAATTAAGGATGGAAAACAAGTTATTCAATCATGCTATGAACCTTGAAATGTAATTACTTTAAACTTACAACTTTACAAATTCTATAACATCATTGGAGGGTAATTAAAACAGAAAAATGACAACAAAAACAGAAAAAACAGCAAGAACAACAAACAGAAAAAATTAAAACAGAAAACAACAAATTTACAGAAATAGTAAAGTAATCAACTAAACTAATCAACTAACCTAATCAACTACACAGAAAACACCTAATCAACTAAACAGAAAACAATAAAGCAACTAAACTATATACAGAAATCCCTCCCCCACACTTAAATTTTACATTGTCCTCAATGTAAAAACTTCAAAAAGTATCAACAGATGACAAGTAATAACAAGCAGTCACATAAGGACAAGTAAAGTAAAAGAGAGAGAAGAAACATCCTTATCAGGGGAGGTAGATGGCATCGTGCAAGTGGACCTCCTCCACTGTGTCCTCCTGAGCGCCCTCATAAAATGGCTTGAGGCGGTGCCCGTTCACCTTGAAAGCCTTGCTGGTGGACTCACTCGCTATCTCCACTGCACCATAAGGGAAAACCTTGGTGACAATAAACGGGCCAAGCCACCGAGAACGGAGCTTGCCAGGCATGAGCTTTAAGCGAGAGTTATACAAGAGAACTTTCTGGCCAGCAGAGAACTCCTTCCTCAGCACCATGTTATCATGAAACCGCTTGGTCTTTTCCTTGTAAAGGCGGGAGCTCTCATAGGCATCCAAACGAAGCTCCTCAAGCTCTTGGAGGTGAAGCTTTCTCTGGGACCCGGCTTGACTCAAATCAAGGTTGCACTGCTTGACCGCCCAATAGGCCTTGTGCTCAAGCTCCACTGGAAGGTGGCAGGCTTTGCCAAAAACTATCCGGTAGGGAGACATCCCAATAGGTGTCTTGAAAGCAGTCCGGTATGCCCACAGAGCATCCTCGAGTCGCAAACTCCAGTCCTTCCGATTAGGTTGGACAGTCTTCTCCAAGATACGCTTGATTTCCCTGTTGGAGACTTCAGCTTGCCCATTGGTCTGAGGGTGGTAAGGGGTGGAAACCTTATGCATGACGCCATATTTCTTCATTAAAGCCGCCATGGTCCGGTTGCAGAAATGTGAACCCTGATCACTGATGATGGCCCTAGGAATGCCAAATCTGCAGAAAATGTTTGATCTAACAAAATCCACAACAACTTTAGAATCATCAGTACGGGTGGCTTTCGCCTCCACCCACTTAGACACATAATCCACAACAAGTAAGATGTAAACAAAACCGAAAGAAACAGGAAAAGGCCCCATAAAGTCAATACCCCAGACATAAAAAATCTCACAGAATAGCAAGGGCTGCTGGGGCATCTCATGCCAATGGGAAATGTTCCCGGTTCTCTGACATTGTTCACAAGATTTACAAAATATATGTGCATCCCTAAATAAAGTGACCCAATACAATCCAGAGTCTAAGACCTTCCTAGCTGTACGTTGAGGACCAAAATGTCCACCACATGCAAAGGTATGGCAAAAGGTAAGAACAGACTGAAACTCATTATCAGGCACACATTTCCTAATAATTTGATCACTACAAAATTTTTAGAGATAGGGATCATCCCACACATAATATTTCGCCTCACTCTTTAAATTTTCTATTTGTGCACGTGTGAGGTGTGAGGGCAAAGCATAGGCAGCTAGATAATTGACAAGATCTGCATACCATGGAAACTCACCATGCAGCCCTAACAGCTGATTGTCAGGAAAGGAGTCCTGAATGGGCAATGGATCAGGATCTCGCTCTATGCGGCTGAGGTAGTCAGCAACCAGGTTCTCTGCTCCACTCTTGTCTCGGATCTCCACATCAAACTCTTGAAGCAGCAGCATCCACCTAATCAGTCGTGGCTTGGCATCCAGTTTTTTCAAGAGATACTTCAGAGCTGTATGATCTGAAAACACCACAACCTTAGAATCTATCAAATAAGACCTGAACTTATCGAATGCAAAAACAATAGATAAAAGTTCTTTTTCAGTGGTGGTGTAGTTCGCTTGAGCAGCATCCAAAGTTCTTGAAGCATAGTAAACCACATGAGGAACTTTGGCCACACGCTGCGCCAAGACAGCTCCCAAGGCATAGTTTGAAGCGTCGCACATCAGCTCGAATGGGACTGTCCAATCAGGTGGCTGAATGACAGGGGTACTGGTGAGAGCTAGCTTCAGGCGGTTGAAAGCTTCCTTGCACTTCTGGTCAAACAGAAACTCCACATCTTTCTACAAAAAGCTAGACAGCGGAATGGCTATCTTGCTGAAGTCTCTGATAAAGCGCCGGTAGAAACCTGCATGTCCAAGGAATGACCGCACTTCCAGCACGCATGTGGGGTAAGATAAAGCAGTAATGACATCTATTTTAGCAGAATCTACCTTAACCTCTTTTCTAGATACTACATGGCCTAAAACTATACCTTGCTCTACCATGAAATGGCACTTTTCAAAATTTAAGACAAGGTTAGTCTCAATGCAGCGATGTAGTACTCTAGCTAAGCTACTCAGACAGTCATCAAAAGAAGAACCATAAACAGTAAAATCATCCATAAACACCTCCATGCACTCCTCTAAAAAATCAGAGAATATACTTACCATGCACCTCTGGAAGGTACCAGGGGCATTGCAAAGGCCGAAAGGCATCCGCCGGTAAGCAAATGTGCCGAAGGGACATGTAAAAGTGGTCTTCTCTTGATCCTCCGGTGCTATATGAATCTGGAAGTACCCAGTGTAGCCATCCAGGAAGCAGTAATGCGATTTCCCAGCTAACCGCTCCAGCATTTGATCGATGAACGGCAGGGGGTAATGATCCTTCCTGGTGGCTTGATTGAGCCTCCTGTAATCGATGCAGACCCGCCAGCTATTCTGCACTCGGGTAGGTAGCAACTCGTTGTTCTGGTTGGCCACCACTGTAACCCCGGATTTCTTCAGAATGACCTGCACTGGGCTCACCCAAGTGCTGTCAGATATAGGATAAATGATGCCAGCTTGCAGAAGCTTGGTCACCTCCTTCTTTACTACATCCAGGATGAGAGGGTTTAATCGCCTCTGGGGTTGCCGCACTGGTTTAGCGCCATCTTCAAGTAATATGCGATGCATGCATGTGGATGGACTAATGTCAGGAATATCTGCTAACGTCCAGCCAATGGCTTGCTTATGCTCTCGCAGAATGCGCAGCAATCTTTCCTCTTGCTCAGGAAGTAAATTGTTAGCCACAATTACTGGAAGCTGCTCTGCAGATGCCAAATACGCATACTTCAGATGCTTAGGCAGAGGCTTCAGCTCTAGCTGGGGTGGCTGCACTGCAGAGGGTAGAAATTTAGGTGGTTGAATGTCAATCTCTGCAGACTGAATCTCCTCCTGAATAGCAGCTACTGCCAGCTCTGGGGAACCAGAGCCATCATCACGTAGAAAGGTGGAGATCTTAACACAAATAGCACAGCCAGAATCACCGTCACAATCAGTACAAGATTGGCACTGAATAGAATCATCAAAACCAGCCAAATCAGGTAAGTCAGCACACATATGACGGTAAACATCCTCAACCAAATCATCAATCACATCAATGTGAAAAACAGCATGCTCATCCATGGGATGCTTCATAGCATAAAAAATGTTGAACTGTACAACAGATTCGCCAAACTCCATGGATAGAGTTCCTGCATACACATCAATCTTAGTCCGCGCAGTCTTGAGGAATGGTCTGCCCAGAATGAGTGGAGCCTTGCTGGATTGTGACTGTCCTTACATCTCCAGAATGTAGAAATCTGTTGGAAAAATCAGCTCATCAACTCTGACCAACACATCTTCAATCAACCCAGCTAGATAAGCACTGCTCCTGTTGGCTAACTTATCACAACTCCTGTGGCACTCAAGGGTCCAAGCCCGAGGGAACTGAAAACAGACATAGGCATGACATTGATAGAAGCGCCTAGATTTAGCATGGCATGCTTGAACTTGGAATTGCCTATAACATAGGGGATTGTGAAAGTTCCTGGATCCTTGTACTTCTGGGGCAGAGATTGGATAAGGGCTGAGACATTCTGACTCATGCTAATCCACTCATTGCCCTTCAGCCTCCTCCTCTGGGTGCACAATTCCTTGAGAAATTTGGCATATTTAGGAATTTGCTTGATAGCATCCAGCAAGGGAATGTTAACTTCCACCTTCCTGAACGTCTCCAGAAGCTCCCTATCCTTGTCAGCCTTATCTTGCTTCTTGGACAGAGTAGCTTTCTGTGGAAAGGGAAGAGCTACTGCAGGCAGCTTGCTCGCAGGTGCAAGTTGATTGGCTCAGGAACTACTTCCTCTGCTGGTTGGGACTCACTGGCAGGTTGAGGCTCGGCTGGCTCTTGCAAGGATCTGCCAGACCTCAATGTGATAGCACTCNGGGAATGTTAACTTCCACCTTCCTGAACGTCTCCAGAAGCTCCCTATCATTCTCAGCCTTATCTTGCTTCTTGGACAGAGTAGCTTTCTGTGGAAAGGGAAGAGCTGCTGCAGGCAGCTTGCTCGCAGGTGCAAGTTGATTGGCTCAGGAACTACTTCCTCTGCTGGTTGGGACTCACTGGCAGGTTGAGGCTCGGCTGGCTCTTGCAAGGATCTGCCAGACCTCAATGTGATAGCACTCACATTACTCCCATTTGGATTGGGAATTGTCTGTGAAGGGAGTTTGCCAGAACCCTTGGACTGCAACTGGCTAACTGATGATGCCAATTGCCCAATCTGCGTTTCCAGATTCTGCATGGTGGACTCTGCCCTCTGCTGGAACTGGATGTTGTTGGTGGCCATCTGCTTCACCAAATCTTCCAATGAAGGCTCAGGTTTGGATGTTGACGGGTTGGCTGGCTGCATAGGCTGCTGCTGGAATGGTGGCCTATTTTGTTGAAACTGGCCCTGCCTGGCTGGCTGAAATTGGTTCTGTTGTTGCCAGGGTTGCCTATATTGTTGTTGTTGCTATGGCTGTTGTTGGGAGGACTGCTGTTGTAGTGCTACAGCATTGCCATATCTGAAATTTGGATGATCCCTCCAACCAGGGTTGTAAGTGTTGGAGTACGGATCATATCTAGGCTACTGCTGTGATTGGTATGGGGATCGACCAGGAAAAACACCTGCTGCAGCTACAGAGGGATCCTGAAATCCAGAATCACCATCTTGCAGTGTAGGGCATGCGTCTGTAGGATGTGATGGACAAGCACAAATGCCACACAAGCTTGCAGGTTGAGGTGTGGATACTTGTCGCCCCACTGCCAATTGTCTGACCAAGGTGGTCAATTCATCAAGTCTGTGCTCCATTCTTTGTTGGTCAGCAAATGATACACCAACTTCATTGACTCCCCTGGTGGAATGAATCATCCGAACACCAAACTGCTGGGAATTCTCTGCCATATTGGAAATTAAATCTCTGGCAGCAGCAGGTGTTTTATCCACTAATGCTCCTCCACTAGCAGAATCAATGTTACTTCTATCCGAAGGTGACAAGCCCTCATAGAAATATTGTATCAACAGCTGATCACTTATTTGGTGATGGAGGCAGCTTGAACACAGCTTGGTAAACCTCTCCCAATACTCATGCAATGTCTCCCCTGGCAGTTGCCTTATGCCACATATGTCTTTGCGAATGGCAGCAGTTCTGGATGCAGGGAAGAACTTGGCCAGAAACAGCTTCTTCATGTCACTCCAATTCCTGACCGAACCTTGTGACAAGTAAAAGAGCCAGTCTTTAGCTGCATCAGCAAGAGAGAAAGGGAATGCTCTTAACTTGATCTGCTCTTCAGAAATTCCTTGTGGCCTCATTGTGGAACAAACCACATGGAATTCCTTCAAATGCTTATGAGGATCTTCACCTGCAAGACCATGAAACTTTGGCAGCAAGTGTATCAATCCAGACTTTAATTCGAAAGCAGTATCAATTTCAGGATATTGGATCCCTAAAGGTTGGTAAGCAACATCAGGGGTGGCCAATTCCTTAAGAGTTCTATCTCTAGGCTGCATGTTATTATTATTATTATTTCCAGCTCTATTAGCATTATCAGCTCTATCACCTTCATTAACAACAGGATCAACAATAGGAATAACAATAGGAGTGCTAGCTTCAGCCATAGTAGGATCTAGATTATCAACAGCCCTATGTGCTCTATTACGTGTATGCAAGGTTCTCTCAATTTCAGGATCTCCTTCAAGCAATACAAAGGGAGAAGACCTAGTCATACACCATGCAAACAAGTGGCTAAATGCCTAAACACACCACAATGCACAAAAATACAGAAAAACACACAAAACTGAGAAAATTTAGCTAAAATCGAAACACACCAAAAACATAAGACAAAGGTAAAAAGACACCAAAATAGGACTAGAAAAGGTATCTAAACATTTTTTAAAATTTTTCTACCACCATAGGACGAAAGGTGGATGAAAATGGAACTCAAAAATCAAATAAAAAATCTTTAAAAAATGAAAAAGTGGTCAAAACAGTCGAATTTGGCTTAAAAAGGCAGACCTCACTGCCATAGGCTGTGACTGTTGGTGTTGTTAGGCCTTTTTCCTTCAACTGACCAAGTTTCAGGTCAATCGGAGCAAAAAATTTTGTTCGGAACAGTAAAACCAGAAATCACTAAATCAAGCCAAACCGAAGGAAAAACAAGGGGGAAATGGTCCAAATTGCCAGAATTCACTCAATGACAATATAAAACATCTAAGGAAACTTCAAATCAAGAAAAACAATGGCCACTGGCCTCAAACAGAATGGATACTTGGCCAAAAAGTTATGGAAAAAGTGGCTAAAACCCTAAAAAGAATAAAAACTCAACCACAAGCAGGGTGAATTAGGGGGAAGTTAAAAGTTAGTTTTACTACTAATAATATTGATTCAAAGATAGAACAATCCCTGGCAACGGTGCCAAAATTTGATGAGCTGCCGAGGCTCCTCAAATTAATTAAAGTTAAGGTCGGTTACCTAAGCTATTTGAAGCATAGGGCAGCCCTAAGTCGAACCTAAGGATTGTTCTATTTAGTGAATCATATTAAGAAGCATATAAACAGGGGGGTTTTGTTTGGTTTAAGTGCTCAACAGAAATTAATTGTAAGTGGTAACCTAAAGGAAAACAACTAATCCAAGCCTTAACTAATTCTAATTTTGATCCATCCTTGATTTCTAATGATCCATTCAATTATTAACCATGTTCTTGGCCTTTAAAACATATCAAGAAGCCTTTCAATGTTCTATGGATGTCCACTGGTTAAGCAACCAGAATTCGGATTTAACTAAGACTAAATGAATTAAGCAAACATTCAAGTCTAGTTTTACCTAAGTCCATGATCCAGCCAAGGTGATTAATCCATCCAAAAGCTCAGAAACATTAATCAACCATACAATCCTCTTTTATCACATGCAATTAAGCAATCACACATGAAGATCCAAATTCGAATTTAACAATTCAAACAGAATATTTCAAAGGATTGAAAGAAGCAGATTAATCATTGAATGAATAACAACAACTCATAATCTCAAAACCAATAATCAGAACAGCCAAAACCTGGATTGATTGATGAATTAGCCCTCCATGAACAAGAGAAGCTAAGTTCTTACAAAATATCTAAGAGAAAACTTAAGAGCTAAGGAAAGACTAGAAAGCTGTCTAAAATATCTAAAACTTGATTATGAATTTCGGCTGCCCCCCTCTTGCTGATATAGACCTCCAATTTTACATGCACACCCAAATTGCCCTTAGGGCACACTTGTTCCCATGGGCCTTAGCTTCAATTGGGCTTTGGTTTGGGCCCATTTGGACTTGTCATGAGGAAGTTAGGCCCATTTAAGTGGCAGAAGGTGTCTGGAACCGTCAGCTAACTTGCACAGCAAATAAGACCATCTTCCACATAAAATATGGTGAACCGGTCTTCATATCAATTGAAGCTCTGTCTGTTAGCTTTCCAATGGTACCAGTTTCAGGTCCATATGACATCCAAAACTCAAGTTATGGCCCAAACACTGTATGTAGGTCAGGATCCTGCGACAGCATGTCTTCTTTGGCTTCCAGGCTGCATATGACCTTCTGAACGTCCGAATTAGCTTTGGAGCCCTGAAAGAAAGTTGTAGANAAAATTCTCTCAGCTTTCCTATAAGGTATGACTCGGGATTTTTAGACATCCAGAACTCAAGATATGCACGAAACACAGAGACAGCATAAAATGCTCAGTATTGCTGGAAATTGCAATTAGGCACAAATGAATCCAAAGTCATGAAATGAGGTCCAAGTCTATGCAATTCAGCCCAAAAGAGGTTTAAAAGACTAAGTATGAGGGATAACTATTGTATAAAAAGTGTGTTCATCAAAGAGCTTGAAGAGCTTCGGTTGGAAGCTTATGAGAACTCCTAGATCTATAAAGATAAGACCAAGATGTTTCAGGATAAGATGATTCTAAGGAAGGAGTTCTCCATTGGCCAAAAAGTTCTCCTTTATAACTCCCGCCTTAAGCTCATGTCTGACAAGCTCTGTTCTAGGTGGCTTGGTCCGTTTGTAGTTGCTAAGGTTTTTCCTTATGGTGCGGTAGAGATTATAAGTGAGGCGACCAACAAAGCTTTCAAAGTCAATGGACATCGTCTCAAGCCATTCTATAAGGGAGTTCAAGAAGACTTAGTGAAGGAGGACCACTTACAAGAAGCCATCTACCTCACTTGATAAGAATTTTTCTTCTCTCTCTTTTATTTTACTTGTCCTAGATTGCTTGATGTTTATTGAGGGATGTTGCTTTTTTGAGCTTTTCTTCCATTGAGGGCAATGTAGAATTTAAGTGTGGAGGAGGTTTACATTCTATTTTCTATTTTTGTGTCTATTTTTAATTCTGTTTTGTGCTTCTATTTTTTATTTTTTGTTCATTTGTTGTTTTCTAATTTCTATTTTTAGTTGTCTTCCAATGATGTTTTAGGATTTGTAAGTTGTAAGTTTGAAACAATTGCAATTCAAGGTTCATAACATAATTGAATAATTTGTCTTCCTTCTTGAATTGCACATGTTTGGTTTTGGATGTTGAATTGGTCATTAAGTTTGATAGATACATGCCTTGTGAGATTTTGAGCCTTTTGTTGGATGGATTTAGCATTTGTGCTATTCTTTTCTTTCTTGTGTTCTGTTTACTCATGAAATTTGTTCACTCTAGAACTTACTTTGATTCTTTTTAAGGCTACATTTTCATTTATATACATGAACATGATTGATGCATTCTTTCTTGATTTAGCTACTTTGCCAAATAGCCATCCTTGCATCATTTTCCTTTGTTTAAACTCCTTGAGCCTATTTGTCTATCCTTTGTCTTAGCTCATTATTTGCTTATGCCTATGCGATAAACCATGTTTTTATCTTACCTTAGGGAATGAGAGAGCATTTGTTCATTTGAGGAGCCTTTGTGCTTGTGGGCAACTAATAGTACAAGTGTGGAAGTTATGAAATTGGATATACAATATGCAAAGTGTTTGGTGAAAAAAAGAAAGAAAAAGAGTCTATTATTTTTTTAAAAAGAAAGATAAAAAAATCAAAAAAGAAAAGAAAATAATAAATGTGAGAAGGTTGTGAAAGACAAGAAAAATGAAGGAATATGTGAAAAGAAAGAAGAATATGCTTTACATACTTGGAATTTTGGGTAAAATTTTCATGCTTGTCATTTGAATTCTTTGGCCCTATTACAACTTTGAATAAAGTCCTCTTGATTTGTGTGTGCATGTGTTTAAGTAGTGGAAAAGTAGAAAATAAGAAAACTTATGGTAGTGCATTTCTTCATGAGTTTCATTGAGTGAAATACTTACTTTCTAAACACTTGAGGGATTGAGAGTATATCTTATGAGGATCTATCATTCTTGACTCATGTTTTTCAATTGAAGCTATCTTGTTTGTTGGTTTTGGTTGTGAAGAAATTTTTTCTCATGAATGCTTTGACTCCTTTGAATCTTTGATTGCTCTTCTTGCTTGTGAACTTGTGCATTTCTTGAATATCATTGGGAAGTGAATCTTTAGTTTTTTGAGTTAGTTTGTTTGTTTTTCCTTGTTTCTTAGTTTTGAATTTTTGAGTTTGCCCGAGACGTACAAAGACTAAGTGTGGGGGAATTTAAAAAACACACTTTTTATGCAATAGTTAACCCTCTGATGAACACACTTTTTATACAATAGTTATCCCTCATACTTAGTCTTTTAAACCTCTTTGGGCTGAATTGCATAGACTTAGACCTCATTTCATGACTTTGGATCCATTTGTGCCTAATTGCAATTTCCAGCAATACTGAGCATTTTATGCTGTCTCTGTGTTTCGTACATATCTTGAGTTCTGGATGTCTAAAAATTCCGAGTCATACCTTGTAGGAAAGCTGAGAGAATTTTCTACAACTTTCTTTTAGGGCTCCAAAGCTAATTCGGACGTTCAGCAGGTCATATGTAGCCTGGAAGCCAGAGAAGACATGCTGTCGCAGGATCCTGACCTACATGCAGTGTTTGGGCCATAACTTGAGTTGTAAATGTCATATGGACCTAAAACGGGTACCATTGGAAAGCTAACAGACAGAGCTTGAATTGATATGCAGACCATTTCACCATATTTTATATTGAAGATGGTCTTATTTGCAGTGGAAGTTAGCTGATGGTTCCAGACACCTATTGGCACTTAAATGGGCCTAACTTCCTCATGACAAGTCCAAATGGGCCCAAACCAAAGCCCAATTAAAGCTAAGGCCCATGGGAACAAGTGTGCCCTAAGGG
>QAOA01002465.1:85754-112324 GCA_003255065.1 Cercis canadensis
AGTCCACCATGCAGAATCTGAAAATGCAGATTGGACAATTGGCATCATCTGTGAGTCAATTGCAATCCCAAGGTTCTGGCACCCTTCCTTCTCAGACCATTCCTAACCCCAATTCGAAAAATGTGAGTGCAATCACTCTTAGGAGTGGCAAGTCAATTCCAGACCCTGCACTTGCAATTCAGAGTACACCTAGTGTGCCAGTTCCACCTGTTGCTGACCCTAGCAGTTCCAGCCAGCGCACTAGTAGTTCCACTTTAGAGATGCCACAGCAGAAGCCTACATATTCTGCACCTCTTCCCTTTCCACAGAGAGCCACTCTGTCCAAGAAGCAAGATGAGGCTGAGAAGGATAGGGAGCTTCTGGAAACGTTCAGGAAGGTGGAAGTTAACATTTCCTTGCTGGATGCTATCAAGCAAATTCCTAGATATGCCAAATTTCTCAAGGAATTGTGCACCCAGAGGAGGAGGCTGAAGGGCAATGAGCGGATTAGCATGAGTCAGAATGTCTCAACCCTTATCCAACCTCTGCCCCAGAAGTGCAAGGATCCAGGCACTTTCACCATTCCATGTGTTATAGGCAAATCCAAGTTTGAGCATGCCCTGCTAGACCTCGGTGCTTCCATTAATGTGATGCCTATGACTGTGTTTAGTTCTCTTGGCCTTGGCCCCTTGAGAGCTACTGGTGTTGTGATTCAGTTAGCCAACAGGAGCAGTGCACATCCAGTTGGGTTGATTGAAGATGTGTTGGTCAGAGTTGATGAGCTGATCTTTCCAACAGATTTCTACATTCTGAAGATGGAGGGACAGTCCCAATCCAGCAAGGCTCCACTCATTCTGGGCAGACCATTCCTCAAGACCGCACGGACCAAGATTGATGTTCATGCGGGAACTCTATCCATGGAGTTTGGAGACTCTATTGTGCAGTTCAATATTTTTGAGCCTATGCAGCCGTCCATGGATGAGCACTTTGTCTTTCACATTGACTTGATTGATGATCTAGTTGGGGATGGGTATGATGAGCTCTGTGCTGACTTCCCAGATTTTGTTGGTGTTGATGACTCTGTTCAGTGCAACTCCTGTCCTTACTGTGATGATGATGTACCTTGTGTAGTGTGTGCTGAAATATCTGCCTTTTTGAGCACTCCTGATTCTATGTGCTGCAGTTGTGGTGATTCTGCTTGCATTGCTTGTTCTGAAATTGTAGCAGTTTTAGAACAAGATGATTCTATCCCAGAGGCTGTGGTCATTGATGCTCCTGCAAAGTTAGTGGATGTGTCTGAGGAGCTATGTTATGAATTCCCTGACTTTGTGGGTATAGAGGATTATCTCCAGCGCCATTCACATGTTGTTTGTGATGGTGACATGAACTGTGCTATCTGTGCAGAAATTTCTACATTTTTAAGCGATGGCAATCCTGGTGAATCTGCATCTGATTCTAGATCTGGTTTCGATTCTGATTCTGCAGCTTTAGAAGATGATTCTACAGGGACAACCCGAGACTTCGTGAGAGTGGTCTTTGACCCCGGTATCTAGCCGTGTTTGCTGCACATAATCAGAAAATGATACCTTGAGCTTCAGGGGAGTACATTTTCAGATTATATTACTGTATTTATATTATGTTTTCTATTTTTGCTTTTGTTTCTATTCTATTTCTGTTTTCTGTTTTTGCTTTGAATTTTCTGTTTTCTGGTCTCTTTTCTAACTCTATTTTTGTTTTTAATTCAATTTTTTGTTCTTGATGTCTGCTTTATCTTACCCCACATGCGTGCAGGAAGTTTGGTCATTTATTTGACATGTAGGTTTCAACCGCCGCAAGCCATTCTGTGAGGGAGCTAAAGAGGACATAGTGGAGGAGGTCCACTTGCACGATGTCATCTACCTCCCCTGATAAGGATGTTTCTTCTCTCTCTTTTACTTTACTTGTCCTTATGTGACTGCTTGCTATTAATTTTCATCTGTTGCTACTTTTTGAAGTTTTTACATTGAGGACAATGTAAAATTTAAGTGTGGGGGAGGGATTTCTGTATAGTTTAGCTGCTATATTGTTTTCTGTTTAGTTGATTAGGTATTTTCTGTTTAGTTGATTAGTTTAGTTGATTAGTTTAGTTTATTACTTTACTATTTCTGTAAATTTGTTGTTTTCTGTTTTAATTTTTTTTTCTGTTTGTTGTTCTCGCTGTTTTTTCTGTTTTTGTTGTCATTTTTTTCTGTTTTAATTACCCTTCAATGATGTTATAGAATTTGTAAGTTGTAAGTTTAAAGTAATTACATTTCAAGGTTCATAGCATGATTCAATAACTTGTTTTCCATCCTTAATTTCACATGCTTGGTTTTAGATGTTGGATTGGTGATTAAGTTTGATAGATACATGCATGCCTTGTGAGATTTTGAGCTTTTGATGAATAGATTTAGCATTTGTGTCATTCTTTTTCCTTCTTGTGTGATTTCACTCATGGAACTTGTTAACTCTAGAACTTGCTTGATTCTTTTTTAGGCTACATTTTCATTTGCATACATGAACATGATTGAGGCATTCCTTCTTGATTTAACCACTTTGCCAAATAGTCAACCTTGTATTATTTCCCTTTGATTACCCCCATTGAGCTTATTTGCCTATCTTTGATCTTAGATCATTATATGCCTATGTACAAAATACCATGTTGTTACCTTACCTTGGGGAATGGGAGAGCATTAGTTTATTGTCTTGGAGGAGCTCTTATGCTTGTGGGTAATTAATAGTACAAGTGTGGAGGTTGTGAATTCTAATGTGCAAAGTATTATGTGAAAGAAAGAAAGAAAGAAAGAAAGAAAAAAAGAGCCAATTGGTTCTAAAAAAAAAGAAAAAAAGAAAAAAAAATCAGAATTGTGAAAAAGGAAAAGGAATATGTGCAAAGGAAGGAGAATATGCTTTACACACTTGGAATTTAATGCTTGTCATTTGAGTTCCTCTCCAATGTTCTTTTATTCTCTTTGAGTTTTTACCTTGTGATATCCATTTTGATTCATTCCTTTACCTTTACCTTGGCCTTATTACAACCTTAAATAAAGTCCTCTTGATTTGTGTGTGCATTTGTTTGAGTAGTGGAGAAGTAGAAGATAAGCAAGCTTATGGTAGTGCATCTCTTCATGAGTTTGATTGAGTGAAGTACCTAATTTTTAAATACTTGAGGGATTGAGAGTATCTCTTGTGAGGATCTATCATTCTTGACTTATGCTTTCCAATTGAAGTTACCTTGTTTGTTGATTTTGGATGAGAAGAAATTTTATTTTATGAATACTGTGAGTTCCTTGAATCTTTAATTGCTCATCTTACTTGTGGTATGAACTTCTGCATATCTTAAATATCATTGGGAGGTGATCCTTTAGTTTTTTAAATTTGTTTTTGTTTCCTTGTTCTTGCTTTTCTTAGTTTTGGAATTTTAGTTTGCCCGAAACGTGCAAAAGCTAAGTGTGGGGGAATTTGATGAACACACTTTTTATACAATAGTTATCCCTCATACTTAGTCTTTTAAACCTCTTTTGGGCTGAATTGCATAGACTTAGACCTCATTTCATGACTTTGGATCCATTTGTGCCTAATTGCAATTTCCAGCAATACTGAGCATTTTATGCTGTCTCTGTGTTTCGTGCATATCTTGAGTTCTGGATGTCTAAAAATTCCGAGTCATACCTTGTAGGAAAGCTGAGAGAATTTTCTACAACTTTCTTTCAGGGCTCCAAAGCTAATTCGGACGTTCAGAAGGTCATATGCAGCCTGGAAGCCAGAGAAGACATGCTGTCGCAGGATCCTGACCTACATGCAGTGTTTGGGTCATAACTTGAGTTGTGGATGTCATATGGACCTGAAACTGGTACCATTGGAAAGCTAACAGACAAAGCTTCAATTGATATGAAGACCGATTCACCATATTTTATATTGAAGATGGTCTTATTTGCAGTGGAAGTTAGCTGATGGTTCCACACACCTATTGGCACTTAAATGGGCCTAACTTCCTCACGACAAGTCCAAATGGGCCCAAACCAAAGCCCAATTAAAGCTAAGGCCCATGGGAACAAGTGTGCCCTAAGGGCAATTTGGGTGTGCATGTAATTTTGCAGGTCTATATCAGCACAAGGGGGCAGCCGAAATTGAGAAGAAGTGAATTAGATATTTTTAGACAGCTTTTGCTCTTTCCTTAGCCTTTAAGTTTTCTCTCTAGATATTTTGTAAGAACTTGGCTTCTCTTGTTCATGGAGGGCTAATTCATCAAATCAATCCAGGTTTTGGCTGTTCTGATTATTGGTTTTGAGATTATGTGTTGTTGTTATTCATTCAATGATTAATCTGCTTCTTGCTTCCTCTGGACTATTCTGTTTGGATTGTTAAAATTCGAATTTGGATCTTCATGTGTGATTGCTTAATTGCATGTGATAAAAGAGGATTGTATGGTTGATTAATGTTTCTGAGCTTTTGGATGGATTAATCACCTTGGCTGGATCATGGACTTAGGTAAAACTAGACTTGAATGTTTGCTTAATTCATTTAGTCTTAGTTGAATCCGAATTCTGGTTGCTTAACCAGTGGACATCCATAGAACATTGAGAGGCGTCTTGATATGTTTTAAAGGCCAAGAACATGGTTAATAATTGAATGGATCATTAGAAATCAAGGATGAATCAAAATCAGAATCAGTTAAGGCTTGGATTGGTTGCTTTCTCTAAAACTCTACCACTTACCATTAATTTCTGTCAAGCACTTAAACTAAACAAAACCCCGCTGTTTACATGCTTCTTAATATGATTCACTAAATAGAACAATCTTTAGGTTCGACTTAGGGCTGCCCTATGCTGCAAATAGCTTAGGTAACCGACCTTAAACTTAATTAATTTGAGGAGCCTCGGCAGCTCATCACCCTCATTTTTAGTCTCTTAAACATTTTTTGGGCTGATTTGATTAGGTTTGGGTCACATTCCATTAGTTGGGTTATAATTTGGCTTAATTGTGTCTTTCAACATTACTGGAAACTTTACACTGTCTTTGTATTTCGGGCATAACTTGAGTTATAGACATCTAATAATCTTAAATCTTACCTTGTAGGAAAGCTGAGAAAATTCTATACAACTTTGATTCAGAGCTCCAAAGCTAATTTGGATGTCCAGCAAGTTATATTTAGCTTGGAAGTCATAACAGAGATGTTGTCACTGGATCCTGACCCGGGTGAAAAGATTGGGCCATAAGTTGGGTTGTTTGTGTCTTCTGGACATGAAATTGGTACCATTTGAAATCTGAGAAATAAAGCTTAAACTCTTTTGCATACTACTTCTCCAAGATATGGTATTTTGATGGTGTTATTGCCTCTCGAAGTTAACTGATGAGTCCAGAGAGCTGTTAAGAGTAAATTGGGCATAACTTTCTCATCCTAAGCCCAATTAAAGCTAAGGCCCAAGAGATTATTCTAACCTTGGGGTAATCTGGGTGTACAATTATTTTAAAGGGTTATAAGGAGATTAAAGAGACAGACATGATTGAAAGTCCATTCTAGACAAATTTTCCTTACCTTTTTTCTCTCTAGCTATTTTCTTCATTTTTTCTGTAATGGATTCATGCCTCTTGTTCATGGAGGGCTAATCATTTAGATCAATGTAGGTTTTGGTTGTTCTGATTATTAATTCTGAGATTCTACTTTAATTGTCATTTATTTAGTGATTAATCAACTTCTTTCCTTCCTTTGCTTAATTATGATTTGGGTTGCTTCATTCAGGTTTGAATGTTCATATGATAATTACATAATTTCATATGTTAAAAGAGGATTGTAAAGATTAAACAATGTTTCTAAGATTTTAGATGGATTGTTTAACCTTGGTTGGATTTTGGACTTAAAGTTAATTTGGATTAATGAATGCTTAATTCATTGAACCCTAATTAACCAAATTTTAGATGCTTATCCAGTAGAGACTCTTAGATCACTTAGAGGCTTCTTGATGTGTTCTAAGGCCAAGAATTAGGTTAATTAATGAATGAATCTTTTGTAATTAAGGACGAATTAAAATCAAAATTAGTTGATTCTTTGGATTGATTACTTTGTTAAAATTTGGTTTACTTTATGTCGATTACTTTCTGTCGATTACTATCTATTGATTACTTTCTGTAGATTACTTTCTATCAATTACTTTTTGTCGATTACTATCTATTGATTACTTTTTGTCCATTGTTTTTTATCGATTCTTTCTATCGTTTACTTTCTGTCGATTACTTTATGTTGATTACTTTTTGTCAATTACTTTCTATTGATTACTTCTGCAAATCAAACTCATGTTAATTAAACTCCCTAATTTGATTCCTTAATTAGAGTGGTCTAATAGTTCGACTCAGTGTTATCTTATGCTGTAAGTAGCTTTGGTGAATCGGATATAAATTCACTAATTTGATTAGTCTCAGTAGCTCATCATAGACATATTTTGTAGATTTGGACTTGTTGGTGCTTATAGAATATTAATTGCATAATTGTTGATTTCTGACACTATTTATGTTTTTCACTATATCTTAAGCTACAGTTGTTCTATTATGTGATTCTAATTTTGTAGGAAAGCTGAAAGAAACTTATAGATTTCATATGAAGAGCTCAGAAGCTGATTCTTGTATCTGGACAACTAAATTTCACACAGAAATAGCCCAGAATTTCTACATTCGCCCAACATTGACTTATTCCATTTATTGGGCTTGCTTACTGGACCAGCACCTGTTTATTGGGCTAGCACACATGTCATTGGGCTTAGTCACATTTTTACCATTAGGGTTTAGGAAATTAGGTTTATTTTGTAATTAAGAAACTATTAGGAAACCTAGAGGAGGCAGCTAGTATTTATTCTTCAATTGTTGAGAAAAATAGGAACCTTCTACTTCATGTCGCTGTAATTCAAGTTTGAACCTTTTGTTGTGTTTTATTCCTTCTATGGAGGGCTAAATTCTTCTGTAATCAATTCAAGAGGAGCCAGACATATTAATCCAAAGTTCTTATGCTTCATAATCCGGGTTTGATTTAATGCAATTTAATTATCTTCTTCTTATCTTCATGTGATTGAATGGTATTTTAATTGCATGCTTTAGATGAATTTAGTCGGTTGATTGGACTCATCACAGTAATCAAATTGCTAATCATATTTTAAAGATCTTTATTATATGGTTAACTTGGGAAATTCGGTTCTTAAATTAATCTAGACTTAGTGATATAGAGCAATTTCCTAGAGTCTTAATTCTGAGATTAGTTGAATTCTGAATGATATTCAGTAGAAATTCTGAGTGTTGTTGTTAGGGATTCCAAGTAACATTCAACCAAGGGTTAAATCAGATTTAGATTATCTTTAGTGAACAAGAATGGATTAATTAGGTTTGGTTGCCTGCTTGAGTTGATTACATTCTCTTATCTTGATCAATTTCTGTGTTACAGCATTCTGTTTTCTTATTATATTGCATTCAACTACAAATCTCCATATTTTTTTCATGCTTAAGTCCTAATAGATTACTTGTTCTGGTGCATCCTTGGGAGATAACATTAGTTGCATCCTATATTACAAATCTGTTGTAATTAGTATTGTAATTTTGCACGGTTCAGCAGCCGTCAAACTGTTACACAAAAGAAAGTTCACAATTCAATAGCTGAACTTCATTATCAAAGCTAAGGAAAGAAGATGTACTAATCCCTTACTTTTTGCCAAGGACGATTTTGGAAAAACAATTGAGTGTGAAAGGAACAAGAAGGACAACTCATTACCATGTTTGGTGGGACGAAAATCAATTTACTTTTGATGAACTCCAGAAGCTTGTTTACAATCTTTGGTTCCTTCTGCTTATTATGTCCATTTAGCTACTTAAAGAGGCAGACTCTACCTTGAGCGGTCCGAGTCCTTAGCTTTGTTAAAAAATACACCTGCATTATCTAGAGCTGCTAGCACCTCTACCTAAACTTAGTGAAAACATCAAGAAGCTCATATGTTCTACTACTAGTGATAATTGTTCTAGTATTGGCATTTCACTTTCCAATCATCTAAATTACATGACAAACACTGAGATATCTTAATCTGGGAAAAAGGTATCAGGATCAGTGGAGCTTAAGAGAGATACATAATATGTCAATTAGCTAAGCAAGCAAGTTCTCCATTATGGTCTACTAGCATGTTAATCATTCTAACTGTATATTAATTTATTTTCTAGGTTCAATTGTGACATTCTTATATTATAAGAGAAATATAATTTTAGTTCTTCCCAAAGCAGAATTTCTTCTGAAGGTTTTAAGTAAAATCCAGGTACAATGGCACTTGGATAAGCCACTTTTTCACTACTTCATGGATACAATGGATATTCTATACAATTTCTAATAAACATATTGTAAATAAAATATTTAAGATGATCGTGGAAGGGAAGAATATTTTGATCTTTAGCTTGACTCATAGTTGTGAGTAAGTCATATATGTTTTAGATGAATGGAAAGCAATACAAGTTACATGAATGCATAAGTGACTAGGTAAAGCTGACTGTAAGGGTAGAGAAAAGTGAGTTCCAAAAGACCTATGACAAAATTGACTTAAGATTAAAATATATTTTTGAACGAAAAATGAAAAAAAAAAGAAACTGTGGACTATAGTTAATTTAATTGTTTCTTCTTCTCCTATCTTCTTAAGCTATTGGTATACTTTCTTAAATTTAATAATGTGAAAACTCAAAAATAATGCTTAATCATTCAAGACCTTTCTTAAAATTTAGATGATTAGGAATTGTTGCATGTTTTCTCCTACCATTTGAGTTATTCAATATTCCGGTTCACTAGTACTACTACATGAGGTATCATGTTATGTGAATGTAGATACTAAGAAAATGTGGACTACATAATACTCGCCAAGCAGAGATCTCATGATCACATACCCTTCTAAAAAGCAACAGAGGTCTAGTTAGTTCTGGATTTGACCTGTTTGAGCCATCCTATCTCCCATTATCTGGAAAAAAAAAAAAAAGGAAAGTGAAGTACCAAATAAGATATAAACCAGTAGGTGTAGTGTCAAGCATAAATTTTGTGAATACATTGCTACTATGAGTGTTCATTAATGAAACTTGGAGATGGGATATGTTCCTCAAAAGTATTTGCATTCAACCTAATGGAAAAAGACATTGTATTAACTGGGTAAATGAGTTATGACTTATAGTTAGAATTTGGTGTAACTTCCTTTGCTTTATTATATGATAAAGTAATTATCATCCTCCACTTCTGTTGTTCATTGGAATCTACGTTAACTGACTCTTTTGAAACAAATTTAAATTTGCTTACTTACAACAATCACAACATTTTTTTTCCTGGNGGGGGGGGGGAGGGAAGGCAATTAAACATTTTTGTGAATTGTTATGCTTGCCCTCTGTAATTACCATGTTTTGCTAACATTACCTTCATGTTTTATCTTCCACTCTTCGATGCAAAAGCACTAAACCTTCTGTGAATCTGCTTGCAGAACATTTGTGAGTCATGTGATTGCAATAGTTCAACCTTATATTCAGTTCTTTCTAAAATGGTGCCTCATGTTATGAATTTTTTTCTCATTCATTCAAGCATACATAACCGATAGTGATATTGATATAGAATATAGTGCATGTTAAAGTGTTATGGTTCACAATATGGAATGTCTTTTTTAACATGTATTTTTTTTTTTTTTTTGTGGGATCAATCCTATCTTAGGAGCTCATCATCCTTGATCCGAAGGCCCTTCCTAGAACATTGTTAGTTACAGTTGTCTTAGGTTAGACAATGTTTCCCCGTGGTAAACTTTCCTAAAACTTTGTTTATTTCTTTCGTTGATATGATAGAATTTTTTTGGTAAAGTGTGTGGGGCTGGCCAAAATTGTTAACTAATTTTAGCATTAATTAGAAGTGTGGTGAGTGTGGAAGACATCATAATATTGACTTTTCATGTTTTAAATGATATCATCAAATTAAGTCTTCTTTTTCATAATGGAAGTTTGACCAATATTGACAAATGATATGTTAAATAGTTAACTCTATGAGCTATTCAGAGGGTCTAAGTCTCATGATAGGGTAGTCTTTCATAAAGTATCTCATTGTCAAATAAACTAAGAAATGTAGCAAGAATAAAAGACATCATTTGTTTATTTTTGTGAGAAAGAAGTTACCTTCTAAATATACTGGTTCCTTGAAGGATGTGAATAAGGAGCAACAAGTGAGGAGAAGCACAAGCTAGACTTTTTTCTACCTCTTTTTCCAAGAACGATATGATAGAATTTTAAGTCCTTGTTCTTGAAACTATATCAGAAGTTAGCTCTATGGTCTTGGGTAGAAGGAGGATGGTAAATTTTGAAGGACAGATACCTAAATACTTTAAAGTTTGATATTTTTTAGGCTAGTGATTCAATATGATGGTGAAATCCAAGATAAAACTCATGGAAGTAGTGTTGGTAGAAACTTTGAAGGATTAAATTTGGGGTGTTTTATTATAGAAATGCATAAAACAAAAAGGGTAACTTTTACACTTCTTTTTCATGCTTTTCCATGTTGTACAGTGCAAAATGTTGGATTAGGCATATTAAAATAATTAATTGAGGCCAGACTTTTGAGGTGGTTTTGTGATGACACAAAAGATAGAGAACAAGAATATGACTCTAAAATGAGTAGGTTCAATTGAGGATATCTACAAGATATATTAGATGCTTTGAATGTATACCATGAATATATGAAGGATTTAATTTTTATCTATTGACAGTATAAAAGAGTTCTACACAATTTAAATCAATGTGCTGCCATTTATCAAAAAACTCTCAAAATAATTAATTGTCGATTAAAAACATTGGTTAGTTTGGTAGTGTGACACTTTTCTATTTAGTGATATTATATAGAATTTTAAAGCTGACCCTCGATCAAATTTAAATTCATAGATGAATAGCTCTTTTTTAGAAGCTTGTTTCATGGTAGAAGCTTTCTTGTTCTAATGAATTACCAAATCACTGACATAATGAAAGATTAATTTCTTTGGATTAATTCTAGAACATCTAACAATGTCAAAATCAATTTTGACTATTATACACTGAATTTGGTTTCTAAGGAACTCTATGGCCTCAAGATGATGTCTTTATCAATTAACTTATCTAATAATTTTGCTGCCTTGTCAAACACATTGGCCTTGCAGAAATAGAAATTATGATAGTATCATTTCCTTATGGGATAATATGGATGTCCTTACATGATGATTATGCTTTGGTTGATTGGAGACAATCTACAAAATATCTGGGAAAGCAAGGTTGTTGTAGTAAATATCTTAGATATGTGATCACAGTGGTTGGATTAGTTGCTTATCTTCTTTGCATGGATCAAGTTGAGGTAAAAAAATTTGTGCAAGATAGAGTGATGCAAATCTCTATGGGTTTGTCCTGAATGGTAAAGATTCAACTGCCCGAGAATCGTTTAATCAAGTTTGATGGTTCAGAAAATGGTAAATTAAGAACACGAAAAAGGAAGGATAAGACACCACACTCTAGACGAGGAAGAGGAAGAGTGATAAGCCGGGAGAACGCCACAAGAACCCTAGTTCTTGATAAGTTCTACTTAGTTCATCAAAGAACCAAGGAAAAAGAAAACTCTCAATTTTACTCAAAATGTATATTCTAAATTCTAATTTCACAAAAAGGAATGCCTCCCTTTAAACCAAAGTCTAACTTAATTTACCCTAATTGGTAAAAAGGCCTAGCCCAAGACCAAACCTAAATTCCTAATACAAGTCCAATTCTAAATAAGAAAAATAACAAGGTTTTAATTAGAATGAAAATGAGATTGAAAATCGAAGCCCAAATAGGTGAAAAAAACAAAAATGCACAGAGCTAGAAATGGCCTAGTGTTGGGGCAGTTGGAAGCAAGGGTTGGGGTGCATAGGTTCTACTTGGGAGAANCTTTTTTAGAAGCTTGTTTCATGGTATAAGAAAAATAACAAGGTTTTAATTAGAATGAAAATGAGATTGAAAATCGAAGCCCAAATAGGTGAAAAAAACAAAAATGCACAGAGCTAGAAATGGCCTAGTGTTGGGGCACTTGGAAGCAAGGGTTGGGGTGCATAGGTTCTACTTGGGAGAAGGCTAGGGCACCCTAAGTTAGGCGTTGGGGCACTTTGGCTCTATCTAAATTCCTTGTTTGGCCCTTCTGACTCCCTAATCACGTATACAGCCCTCCATTCTTCAATCCTTGCTTCTTGGCTTGAAGTTTGGGTCTAAAACTCCTCAGTCAACCCTCTAAAAGCTCCTTGCATCTTCTTTGTTTGGCATGACTCATTTGAAGTCTTAATGGTGCTTCTTTGATTCTTATGATCCCTCTTTCTTCAAAAAGATTAATCCTCGAATCTTCACCTACATCAATGGGAAAATGATTAGTGTTATTATAATTGGCATTTAAGTCATACTCACTAGATAGGTCCAACTTGTGAGTATTGTTATTGTTCTTCACCACCTCCCACACCCAAGCTCTCGATTTGAAAACCACCCTCACAAACTTCTTGGGAAGAAGGTAGTGTTGCTAAGTCTCTAACACACTCTCCCATGCATACATCTCCTTGTCATACATGTGGTCATTTAGGGCAGCTCCACTTAACTTCTTAATGAAATATGCAAAAGGTCTTCCTTCTTGCTTCGACTCACCTCCAATGAAGTCAATTTATTATTAGGACGCATATTTAAAGTCCTACAAAAGAGGTATAACAACACTAGGCAAAGAAATATTAAGTTTGTTAGTGCTAAGAGAAATAAGCTCACTAGCGCCACTTAACTTCTTAATGAAGCATGTTAGAAGTCGTCCTTCTTGCTTCAACTCGGCTCCAAAGAAATCAATTTGATGCTAGGAAGCATCTCGAAAATCCTAAAAAAGATGTATAACAACACTAGGCACAGAAGGATCAAGTTTGTTAGTGCTAAAATAGAAAAGTGCTCTCTTGACCTTACTTTGCTTGGCGCATACACTCAAATGTTGTCTTTTTTCTTCTCTTTCCCATCTCCTTTCACATTACTATCAGCCTCTACAATGTTTTCCATTTTTCGCTCTCTTTCTTTATGTCACTCTCCCTTTGAAGTCTCTCTTTTATCATCGAACACTTTGCTTAGGAGTTAATGGTGCAAGAGTGATAGGTTACTTATTCATGACAAAAGAGTATCGATTGGTCTAACTATCATGTAGGATACACCTATCATATTGCTAAGGATGCCCTAAAAGAATGTGTCCGGTTTGCATAGGCGCTACATCACATAAGACTTCATCTTCATACCTCCCAATAGAGAATGAAACCATCACTTGTTCACTTACTCTTACTTCCCTACTATCATTCAACTGTTGGAGCTTGTAGGGTCTAGGGTGTTTCAAGGTAATAAGTCCCAACTTTTCAACCAGAATAGTGCTAGCTAAATTAGTACATCTACCTCCATCAATTATCATACTACTAAGCTTACCATTGATGTGTCATCTTGTATGGAAAACGTTATACCGTTCCACTACTTCGTCCTCCTTCATTTGTGAGCTAAGTGTTTTCCTTATGACCAATAATTCACCCTCAACAACATGCTCCATACCATCATTAGCTTCATCCAAAAGTGGCATAGAGTCATCATCCAATTCACTTTTAGTCTCAATAACTCCATCATATTTTAAGATCATCACCCTCTTATTTAGACATTGTGAAGCAATATGCTTATTTTCCAAGCATTTAATATCCCTATTCCTATACGGTTGGGGATCCGGGTTACCTTTAGCTTAGTTGTCTCCCTCTCTTGGAGCCTTGAATGTTTCAGCCCTAAATTTTGTAGCAGCTTCATCATCCTTTTGCCAACTCAGTTTCCATGGTGAAAAGGAAGCCAAATTATGCCTCAAGGTGCTCTTTTGCTTTAGTTGTTTTTCGATCTTCATGACCCTGTATACTATGTCCTCTAATTCCACATAATGGTGCAGCTATACTACATTGGTAATGTCTCTATTCAAACCATTTGAGAACCTAGCCATGGTAGCTCCTCTATGCTCCTCCACATTCATTCTGATCATGGCCACCTCCATCTCCCTATGGTAGTCCTCCACCCTTTTGGAACCTTGTGAAAGACTTTTCAACTTTTGGAAAAGCTCCCGGTAGTAGTGGCTCGATATGGACCTATTCCTCATAATAACTTTCATGTCTTCCCAAGAGTCAATTGGTCTTTCATAATTCCTTCTCCTATTTAACACAAGTTGCTCCCACCAAATGATGGCATAATCCATGAACTTAATGGCTGCTAGCTTCACCTCTTTCTCTTCGGAGTAATGGTGGCAATCAAACACATGCTCTATCTTCTTCTCCTAATCTAGATAGGCCTCCAGGTCATTCCTTCCTTGAAAGGTTGGAATCTTCATCTTGATGTCACTTAAATCATGGTCCACTTGGGGGTGTGTTTCCCTCTTTTCCCTCCGATCATGTCTAGCAAACCAATAATAGTCTTCAGAATTGCTTTGGTCATACAAGTCATGATTGACATGTGCAGGTCTTGCTCTTCTTTCTCTTCTATGGTGCCTGGTAAAATTGCCTTGGCCTTTGGAATCACTATGCCTATTTCATTCGTCATTCTCCTCAACATCTCTCATATTCCTCCTCCTTGCTTCGGGGACTATAGGGGGCTGCCTCCTTTATAGATCATTCTCATATCTACCTATCCTATCATGCAACTCTTCAAATCTCATATCCATTCTCGCAAACTGTTGTTGCATGGCACTAATAAACCTATTTTATGCTGAATTGATTGGGTTTGGCCACATTTTATAAGTTTGGGTTCCAATTAGGCTTAATTGTATTCTTCAGCATTATTGAGAATTTTATACTGCTTTTATATTTTGGGTATAACTTGAGCTTTGGAAATCCAATAATCATGAATCTTACCTTGTAGAAAAGATGAGAAAAATCTCTACAACTTTGATTCAGATCTCCAATGCTAATTCGGGTTTCCAACGAGACATATTTAACTTGGAAGTCATAACAGAGTTGCTGTCATTAGATCTTGAACCATATGAAGAGATTGGCTTATAAATTGGGTTGTGGGTGTCTTATGGACCCAAAACTAGTGCCATTGGACAGATAAGACATAAATCTTAAACTATTGTGAAGACCACTTATCCAAACTATGACATTTTGATGGTGTTAGCACCCCTTGAAGTCAGTTGATTAGTCCAAAGAGCTGTTAAAAGTAAATTGAGCCTAATTCTCTCATCCTAAGCCTGATTAAGGCAAATTTAGTGTCCAATTAAAAATAAGAAGGAGGATTAATTCTAACCTAGGGGTAGTCTTGGAATTTAGATATTTTAAATGGTTACAAGTACTGAGAGCAGTAGCATGTAGGTTTTAGTTCCCTTTTGGAGCAATTTTCTTTTTCTCTCCTCTTTTTGGAGGTTTTCTTTTCCTTTTCTGTAATGAATTATTCCCTTTTATTCAAGGAGGGCTAGACCTTTAATCAATCCAGGTTTGACTAACTTGATGTTTAATTATAAGATTCTTTTTTACTTGCTTTGCATTTAGTTATTAATCAAATTTCTTTCCTTCATTTTGTTTAATTATGATTGAGTTCCTTAAATAGGTTGGAATGTTCATGTGATAATTGCTTAATTTCTTATGTTAAAAGAAGATTGTAAAGATTAAAAAATGTTTCAAAGGTGTTTGGCGGATTGTTTAGCTTGGTTGGATTCTGATTTTTAGGTTAATCTGAAATTAAGTAGATGCTTAATTTCTTTAATCTTCGTTGGCCGAATTCTAGATGCTTATCCAGTAGAAGATCCATGGATCATCTTGAGATTTCTTGATGTGATCTAAAGCCGAAAATTAGGTTAGTGATTGAATGAATCCATTGTAATCAATGATGGATTAAAATCAAGATTAGTTAATTCCCTGTATTGGTTGTTTTCTTAATTTGGTTTACCTACTTTTAATTGCTTTTTGTGGATTATTTCTGCAAAATCTTCCCCTTATTCGTTAACTTTCTAATTTGATTCCATAATTAGAGTGATCCAAGGACTTGACTTGTGTTACCTTATACTGCAAGTAGTTTTGGTGAACTGGATATAAATAGATTTAATTTGATAGCCTCAACAGTTATCAGTCACAAAATATAAAGGATTGTTACTTTCAAAACCTGAAAAAGTTGTTAGCAAAGTAACCTGACTAATTCCTTATGTGTTTGCACTAAAAAATGTCACTCGAACTCGTGTTTGACTCATTAGTAGCTTTTACCCTCTAATGATCTCACACTCTTGCCTTTTCTTCACTCTTAATTTTTTTTCCTTTAGTTCTTATGGAACTAAGTAAACAAACCAAGAGCATAGACTTTTGTAACAAACTTCCAGCAAATCACTCACCACAAGAAGGAATAATGTAACACAAACTCAAAGGAATTTAAGGATAGACAATATGAATTCAAGCACAAAACAAAACAATAGCAAAAAAATCAAAATCAATGACAAGAACAAGGACCCAATACTAAATAGAATAGGCCAACAAGAATAAATTTGATTCACAAGGCACTTGGACCACAATGCAACAGAATGTTTTTTTTTTCCACACATTCATGTTAATCCAACACATTCTAACACAATTTAAGCAAATTGAAGCTATCTCAACTCAAGACTATGTTATGAAGTATGAAACAACTTGAAGAGCACTTAATTTCACTCTTTTTGAAATAATCCAGAATTTTTTTTTAATACGAGTTTCCTAGAAATTTTTTGAAGAACACTTTGAATGTTCATACCTTTGTCCATAATTTTTTTTTATACTATGATTTTAATCATGCTTCATACAATTTCAATTGATGATCAAGAGAGCTCAACAACCCAAAAATTGCATTAAGCATGGAAAAATCACAAAAATTAGAAATGAAAAAAACCGAAACACTACCTTAAGGACAGTTACCAGGGACATAAATAGAAATACCAGAAAAGTTGCCTAGAAAATTTATAGAAATTCAAATAAAATCAAGAACAAGATAAACAAGCAAGAACAAAGGAAAAAATCAAAATAGAATAACAAGAGAAAAATGAAAAACAAAAATTGAAATTCAAAAATCAAAAAGGAAAATCGAACCTCGATTAGAATCACGAACTCTGATACCAAATGATGCGAACCTCTATGGGTTTGTCCCGAATGGTAGAGTCTCAACCGCCTGAAAATCATCTAATCAAGTTTGATGGTTTAGAAAAACGCAAATTAAGAACACGAAAAAGGAAGGATAAGGCGCCACACTTTAGACTGGAAAGAGGAAGAGTGATAAGTTAGGAGAATGCCACAAGCACCCTAGTTCTTGAGAAGTTCTACTTAATTCATCAAAGAACCAAGGAAGGAGAAAACTCTCAATTTACTGAAAATTTATATTATGAATTTTGATTTCACAAAGGGGAAAGCCTCACTTTAAACCAATGATTAACCTAATTTACCTTAATTGGTAAAAAGGTCTGGCCCAAGTCCAAAACCTAAATTCCTAATACAAGTCCAATGCCTAATAATAAAAATAACATAGGTTTTAATTAGGATGAAAATAGGGCTGAAAATGCTAAATTGAAGCCCAAATAGTTGGAAAACACAAAAACTTTCAGAGCTGGAAATGGCGTAGCACTGGGATGCCTAGGTTCTGCCTAGGAAAGGGTTGGGGCACTCCGACTTTGCCCAGATTCCCTGTTTGACCCTTCTAACTCCCGAATCATGCATACAACCTTCCATTCTTCAATCCTTGCTTATTGGCTAGAAGTTTGGGTCCAAAACTCCTCAATCAACCCTTCAAAAGCTCATTGCATCTCCTTTGTTTGCCATGGCTCATTTGGAGTCTTGATGTTGCTTCCTTGATTCTCATCATAGAGGATTCTGTTCTTAGTTTTGAGAGATCCTTCATGAATTCTATGATTCATTGGGTTGTGAGTTAGCATGTTTATCTAGCAAACATAAGAAATATATAACATTTCTTGTACTCCTTAGGGTTTTAACCTTTTCAATTGATCAAATTTTTGTCATTATTATGTACTTGCTTACCATTTAATTATGCTCCCACTTCCTATTAATAAAATATAAGCACCTATTATGAATGCACCAAAAAAAGCATCTATTAAAATGGAAACTATCGTACCAATAATAAGCATAGAATGAGTTATAATTGTTCGCCAAAGCATTATGATGAAGACTAATAACATAACCAAAGACTAATACTAGTCCATGTCTCTTTCTATGTCCATAATTTGAGTCTTATAGTGAGCATTTAACATTTTCATCCTCTCCCTCTCTTTATTGTGTGCTTCTTTGTTTAGTTTACAGGAAATCAAAGCATTTCTTCCTCCTCCCTTGTAGAAGTTCTTTCAACATCTCTTTCTCTCATCTTTGTTTTTGTTCCTTTTCAAGTATTTCCATAAGGTGCATTTGGGCATGATCGGCCTCTAGATCCTTGGCCACATGCATTGAGCCTTCACCCATGTGTTATCAAACCCAAATTGAATGGCCTTATTACACAATACGAGAAACTCTTGCTCACTCTATTTAGTGATGGTCATAGGATTCTCAGTCTTCAAAAAGTATAATAAATTTGCTAATGTCTTGTAAGCCTAACCATGAAAATGAGCATTGAAATCTTCACGTAGTTCCCATAAATTTGGATACCTAGCAAATGTATCCCTCAACAAAGCGATGTGGTCTTTGTTTAGCTCAGCGGTATCCTTAAGTATAGGTAATGAAGGAGAAATGGAAACCATGGGCATCCCAGAGAGAAATTTTTGAAGGGGCTATTTATAGGACTCATTGACAAGGAAATCAATTTATTCTACTAACCCCAATATGCCAAAAGGAAAAAACATCCCAAGAGGGAAAAACATGAGAAACATAGTGCAATAGTGCAAAGTTGCAATCTTGACAAAAGATAAGCAACGGTGCAAACATCAATACCCATGATGCCTTGGTTGGAAACAACACCCTCATTACTATAGCCGAGAACAACACCTTCATGAATTGTTCCTTCATTACTTTGACAAAGGGCATTGCTATTTCCACTATGTCCAACTGGAGTGCTTTGTTTGTTTTGGTGAGGAACATCACTTATATCTTTTGAGCAAAACAACCAAAACAAGAGTTTCTATTAAATAAGAAAAAAGAGATTGTCACAACGTACCCGAAGGTCGCTACGACGCAAATGGTGGGATTTTAAAAAGATTAGTTTTCAAAGAAAACTTGAAGTCACCACCAATTGTATTAAGAAAATGGAGAACAATTGAAAAACCCCTTTTTGAATTTTAAAAATGATCTACAAACTAAAGAGGGTTCGGGGGTCAATTTATGGATGGGGAAGGTATTAGGCAACCCACAACACCCGTCTAAAAGACAGTTACCCGAAATTAAGTGTAGGAACATGATAATGGCCAAAAGATATATTTTATTCATCCCTCAAATAAACTACAAAAATGAAATAAAAATAAAAATATTGATAACAAATTTAAACGTGAAATGCATGTAACTAATGTGCCCTAAATCTTTTCACCGGTTCCTCGCATATTGCACCATCTGGGGTGGCGCTTATTCTTACCTAGGAATGATAGAGTGGGCTACCCGATATTCATATGGATTGCCTTATCCCTCCATGATAAGTAAGAGGCCTACGGATGCTACGTCGGAAACATTTAAACCCTAAATGAATACAAATATATGAATTTATAATATTACAACACTTATCTCCGGGACAGGGACTTTAATTACATTCAAAGTAAAATAAAATAAGAAAGGGACAATCCTCCAACTCTGTGCTTCCGATTGGTTTTTCAAGATCAAATTCTTAACTTGCCAAATCCTCAAGTATCAACATTGAAAGCTCAAGGAAAAGGGTCCAAACATCAAAAGTGAATGTAAGTCGCAATATCAAATCAAACATCAACAAAATAAAACCCAAATACCACAATTTTAACATCAAAACGGAGACCGAAATGAACCAAAACAGCCATCATTTTAAGGTCAAAACAGTGACAAAAATGAACCAAAACAGCCACCGAACATGCCCATAACAGTAGTAGTAAAATACACTAAAATAGCAGCGTAATATATGCCAAAATAGTAAGGTAAGATAGACCAGATACTGCCTTAGAACCAGCCAAATCAACAAAAGCAATAAGATGATAACAGTCCCCTATCCTACATTGGAACAAACACTACTTAGAAAACCAAACTGAGCAAAATAACTATGAACAACCACACATTTTCAGGTTGAACAAACAGTAATCAAATTAAACACAGTAACCTTCAAATATATTAAAAATAGCCCTCAATTTCAGTTTGAAGCAATGAGAAAATTAAACCAAGACAGCCCCAAGATATACCCAGAACAACCAACCTTAAATGCAAATTGAGAATAAGGGAGACATGCAAAAAATCTAAAAATTACTCACAATGAATACAAAGATCTTACGGTTCTATCAAGATAAATGGTGCTAAATTCCAAGCTCTCTAGCTCCAATTATAAGAAGAACATTGAGTGTTGCCAAAGAAGACAAATAACCGGAGAGTATAGAAAAAAAACCAAATTTAAATGCAAATTGGGAGTAGGAGAGATAAGAAAACATTATGAAAATTACACATATTAAAGACACACATCTTACGGTTCTATCAAGAAAAATGGTGCTAAATTCCAAGCTTAAGTTATGAGAAGAACATTTATTGTTGCTAGATAAGACAAATAACCGAACAATACAAAAAAAAAATCCAAATTTAAATGCAAACTGGAAGAAAGGGAGACATGAAAAAACTTTGAAAATTACAAACATTGAAGAAATAGATCTTACAGTTCTATCAAAACAAATGGTACTAAATCTCAAGCTTTATAGCTCCAGTTATAAGAACAATATTGACTACTTCCAGAGAAGACAGATAACCGGATAGTACAAAGAAAACATCCAAATTTAAATGCGAACTGTGAGTAGGGGAGACATGCTAAAAATTTGAAAATTACACACAATTAATACAAAAATCTTATGGTTCTATCAAGAGAAACGGTGCTAAATTTTGAGCTCAGTAGCTCCAATTATAAGAAGAACATTGACTGCTACTAGAAAAGAGATAACTGGAGAGTACGAAAAAAAATATCCAATTTTAAATGAAAACTGGGAGCAAGAGAGAGATGAAAACATTATGTAAATTACATACATTGATGAAACACATATTATGGTTCTATCAAGACAAATGGTGCTAAGTCCTGGGCTCTATAGCTCCAATTATAAGAAAAACATTGACTGTTGCCAGAGAAAATAGATAACCGGAAAATAAAAGAAAAAATCCACCTTTAAATGAAAACTGGGAGTAGGGGAGACATGGAAAAAAATAAGAAAATTATATACACTAAAGACGCACATCTTACGGTTCTATCAAGACAAACGGTACTAAATTCCAAGCTTTGTAGCTCTTGTTATAAGAAGAAGATTAATTGCTGCCAGAGAAAACAAATAACCAGACAGTACAGGAAAAAAATCCAAATTTAAATGCAAATTGGGAGCAGGGGAGAAATAGAAAAAATCTAAAAATTGCACACACTAAAGACACATATCTTAAAGTTCTATCAAGACCAATGGTGATAAATTCCAAGCTCTGTAACTCCAATTATAAGAAGAACATTGACTGATGCAAGAGAAAACAGATAACAGCGAATTTTGGAAGAAGAGAGTATATTTTCATTTTGCAAAATGAAATAAATAGCAAACCTCTTAAACCAGACCATAATTACTTGGAACAAGAGAAAAGACAATGGCCCCCTATCGAACACCGTTTTCATGGTTGGACAGCAAGGACATAAATTTTCAAAACATAGCCACCTTTAAGGTAAAAAATAGTGAACACTTATGATAAAATACTATGCAAGTTTTCCACTTAAATCTTGAAAGCGATATATCCCTTTAGACTTAACCACATGCCTAAGGAAGCTGTGACTACATAATGCCATCAGATAAGATCAGCTCAAGTCAAAATGCAAGAATGTGTCAACAAATTCAAGTTATGTGCCTAGTGCCTACAAGTTTACCATACATCCAGAATGTTGAATCAAGTCTTTTAAAAAGAATATGAACAAACAGACTTCAATCTCTTGCTCCTCCCTTTTCTAGGCCTGCTATATATTGTCTAAATATATAACCATTGTAAACAAGCCCTCATCCTTCTCTTCCCAAACAAACAACAAGATCTCATCAAGCAGAGAAACCCCATTTAGCGCATTAATCTACAAAGTGTGAGAGAACCCAACCCACCTCACATGACTACATTCCAACAAGTAAGTAAATAAACTATCACAAATTCCACAACCATGAGTAAAAGAAGCAATTTATCAAATGAACTACCAAAACTAGCATGTTGTATGATAATCATTCTATCAACCCAAATGAAAACATAACAGGAGCCCACAATACTAGCAACAAGGATGGTAGACAAATTTTAAAGCAAAAGAACAAAAAAAAGTACCGATCCTCACAAAAACTTCAGGGACTAGAAGATCATTAAAGGGGGAAAATTATGACATCCAGCAACATGAACACACCTCAAGAGGTAAGACTCCCATTAATTCGACTGGCAATTCCCATGAACCAACAAAACTCATTGCAAGCAAATCAGATTAAGTGAAATGACCCATATAAACTCAGCTCACCATCATTTTAACAGTATTAAAACAAAAGTTAAGCTAAAAAAAAATATTCCATTATCCATATTTTGCGACTTCAATCAGTCAATCAAGAAATAAAATTGATTATCAGAGAAGATAGATGGAAAGGGAGAAAGGGGAAACCTTATCCAATTATTGAACAATGGGTCCAATGGAAGAAGGTATGAGCAAGCCTCTCACTGACCCCTCTCTTCTCCATCTTTGAGTTCCTTTTCTTTGCTTCAAGCTCCCTTTCTCTTTTCTTCTGTAGCCTTTTTCTCTCTGCCTCCATTTCTACCCTCTATCCTTTTCTTTCACGCACCAAAGAAAACCTCCCTTTCATCTAGATGGTTCTCTCCTAGATATTTTTTTTTTTACTTTGCCACTTTGCCCTCCTTTGACTTGCCACCCAAGACCATCTTTTCTTTTAGTTGGGTTTTTTTTTTTTTTTAATTTAGTTATTTTCTAAATAAGGATAATACATAGACTTTGACCAATAGGGAGTGAAGGAAATATGATCCTTGCTCCCTCATTGGTTCTCTTAGATCTAGTGATGCCAAAATTTATTTACAAAATTTCTTCTCTTTTTTTATTTATTTACTATTTGCAAAAATCTAAATGCTAATGGATGGACCAAATGGGCTAGACTAACAATGGACTAGGTCTAGGGTTTGCTATATTACAAAGGCCAAAACATAAAAAGCAATAATAAAAAATTAAGAACTTACATCTTTTTGAAAATCATTCATTTTTTTTTATGCCACGAAAAATACCTGAACAAAATACGGTGTCTGCAGTTGTCCTTATTTACGTGTTTTCTTATAGAAAAATACGCTGAACTCTAGCTTATCGTGTTTTAGTATAAGAAACATGTAATGACAAAAGACAATTATTTTATCCGGAGCAACTAAAATTGACAAAGAAATTTAAAAGCACTGAGATCTTTCACACCTGAGCCGTTAGAGTTTAAAAGCACCGAGATCTTTCACCTGATAGCCAATAGAATTTAAAAGCACTAAGATCTTTCACCTAAGAGCTGACATAAATTTAAAAGGCACCGAAATCTTTCACCCGAGAGCCGACATAATTTAGAAGCACCGAGATCTTTCCTTTGGGACCCAATAAAATTTAAAAGCACTGAGATCTTTCAACCGGGACCCAACAGGATTTAGAAGCACCGAGATCTTTTCCCCAGGAGCCAATAGAATTTAAAAGCAATGAGATCTTTCACTCAGGAGCCAATAAAATTTAAAAAGTACTGAGATCTTTCATTCAGGAGCTGACAAGAATTCAAAGCACCGAGATCTTTCACTCGGGAGCAAACAAAAATTTAATGGCACCAAGATCTTTCACCCGGGAGCCAACAAGAATTTAAAATTTTCCTAAGAGAAAGAAAGCTCAAGTTTCAAAAAGTACATGCTCATTGAAAGTAACACATGATTGGGTGTGCAAAGGAAAGTTTTGTTTAATCAAAATTTGCTCTGCTCAATCAGGCCACTCATTTGGTTGTTCTTTTATTAGAAATTCTCTAATTCTTCTTGTCTTTGGAAAACCCAACCCTCGTATCCCTTTTTGAGGAAAAAAGTGACATTGTTATCGGCCGAATCACATTTCTATTTCTTTTCTATTCAGTCCCCTTTTACTTTTTGTCACCTCCTTATCCTCGTCTTGTTCTTCATCTCATCTCTTCAAGCTTTTTTTTTTTCCTTTTTTCTTTTTTGAAATTTGAACCCTGTCATGATCAAGAATTTCTAAGGGCTTGTTTGCTTTCGGAAATGTTTCCTTACTTCCATTTTCAATTTTTACTTCTTAAAATACATTTTCATTTTTAGTTTCTAAATTTTAGAAAACATGTTAGGTTTGCAAAGCTGAAAATTATTTCTAGAAAATGAAAACATGTTTTGTATGAAATTTTCAAAAAATGAAAACAATGTAGGTAGCGTAGTTGAATTAAGAAGTTCAGTACAAGATTCAAGTTCAATTCCCTCCCTTCTGTTGGCCACTCTTGTTCAGGATAGAGTCCTGATACTGAAACCCGGCACCTAGTGTCCCTAGAAAAAGCCCATATCTCAGCATTGCCAATGGAGAATCCTCATACAACTTCAAATTCATTGTTGCAAAATATTGTAGCTGTCCAAGGTGAGAAAATGGCTAGCCAAGATCGACTATCATCTACTCATGATTTTAAGGATAGTAGAGATATGTGCTATCATAATTCCATTAGCAATGATGAACATAATCTTATTACTAATTAAGACTATGCTGAATGGGTTTAGAATAAATATTACACAAAATGCGATTGAGGAGGGACAAGAGTAGCAAGTGCCGGAGCTCCAGGTGTCCTAGGTGGTTGGAAGCAAAACCATAAAGCCAAAAAACCAAATTATAGTGTAGAACCAATATTTAAACTAATATAATCTGTTAAGAAAGTAATATGCAATTGTTCGACTAAAAACTATGTCACGATTCTAGCAACCCAATTCCAACTATTTGGCGTGGTTAAGGGAAACATTACCTTCATAGAAACTAATAAGTTGATTTATATACTGAAATGTAAAGCTGATTTTCAACAAACCGCTGCTTCTTTATTGCCATCTAAATATATAGTTGTTCTTATTTCCTGGTGCTATCGACTCTGTATAGGAAATTCTAACAGAAACAATCAAATAACAACATTTGATTTAGACATTTCAATATCAAGTTCATGAACAAACTTGTTTATTTCCATTTAAAATTAAAAACACTATCCACTCTTTTGTTTCTTGCTGTAATAGAGTGCATTAACATAGCCTGTAAATAGCATCAATTGAAATTTGAAACATGTCGTAGTAGCAAGATATACACAAGATAAGCCTACGTAGACCTTGAACCAAACAAGAGGAAAAAAAATGTAAGGTAAGTACACTTAGTATGTTCTTTGATTTATGTCATCTTAGAAGTTGGAATAGAAAACATAAGCTTATACAGCAAAGGATTCATTTGAAAATGATCAAAGCAAACCAAACCTTTACCATAGCTATCAGCAATCTCATTATATCTTGCTTGAAGGTGGTGAAGGAGCTCTGCAACATCCAATTCAAATTTTTGAAATTGTTGTGGATCTTTATTTAGAATTGTACCAAAATTATGTCCATCTTGAGAAGCAAATGTAGTACCCATCCCACTATCTCCTTTCCCCATAGAACCATTTGTAGACTTGACAAAGGCACCACTGTTATGAGACAAACTTTTCTCCCATTCTCAAAAACCATTTATGTTATACAAAATCCTTATGGTTACAATTAGAATTAACATAACACAAACACGAGTAGGGAGCCTTAAATCATTTAAGGATAACCATAAATCTAGAGGCATTGACTATTCATATATGCGGCATGCAAGAGGAAGAATCTTTTCAGTTGGAAGAGACAACTTTCGGAGATAACAAAGTGCTATTTCATAGAAATTCACACTAAAGCAAAAAATTGATAAAGCCATGGTAAGAATAAAATGATTATTACTATATCCTAATTTTCAAAATCAAGATTAGCTACTACCAGTCACACAAAATGCCCATTAAGAAAGAAGCGAATGGGGACATGTGTTGCAGCAGTTCAGCAACTAAGTTGCCTCTTTTGTCCTAAAAGATTGAATAAACCAGTGATCATTACAAAATGCAATCATCGCATCCATTTGATTTAGAAAAAAAATCAAAAAATGTTGATGTGAAACTGTTTGGGAAGATACTAGCAAATTCTTCATCTGCCCAGAAGCCAAATTTAAGTACCAAGGGAAATGAAGAAAATGGTAGCCATCTTCCTAAGTTAGGCAGAAAGCCTTCTACTATGAAGTCTGCTCCTAGATGACGCTTCACCCATTGGGGATGAAGAGAAGACTTAAATTCCTTTATCATTTTAATTACAAAATTGCTACCT
>QAOA01002465.1:112501-126585 GCA_003255065.1 Cercis canadensis
CTACCTTGTTTTCATTAGTTTTCATTATAATTATAAAATTGCCACTGTGTTTTCACTTTTTCATTTCCTCTTTTCAAAAATTTGAGAAGGAAACACTAGAAATATCTTTTTGACGTTTCTAGATTTGGGCCTAATTTAAAAATATTTTTAGTAAAATATTTTTATTAAATTCAACCAAACGCATTTTCAGACTTGTTTTATGTTTTCATTGAAAATGAAAACAGGAAATAAATAAAGCAAACAAGCCCTAATATTCTTAGAATCTAGAAACCACGTCAAAGAAAAATCTTCAAAAATAATTGAATCTGTCATTATGATAAATCCACTCACATTTTATTTATAATAATAACTCAGTAATTTAGCATAGAGAAATATATAACAGAAAGAAATCAACTCAATGAATTAACTTCTTTTATTTCAGGAGAAAGACTACACACTTCAAGGAAAGTGAACCACATGAGGTGCATCATTAAGGCATTTCAAGAAGACAAATTGCCCCAGTATGGGGGTTTTATGATGATGGACTTGTCATATAAAATAGGTGCCTACGTATCCTCAAAGACGAATCAAAGTCTACATAGTTCAAGATGAAAAATGCAAAAGCTAACACAGATCTGAAAAATTGACCAAGTTTCTAACTCTTCAATGTCCAACTTGATTTATTCTCATATTACATCGGATACAACTTTTACTCATCTGACGCAAACATTTAATCCTTTGGTAGTAGAGTGCAATCATCTTACTTTCTTCATGAATCCCCTTATATTACTGGGCTTCCCCATTGCTTTTTGGTGCTATTATGTGTCTCTTTTCTGGTTTAGGCCACCCTTTTGGGTTTTCATCTGAATAATTTTTTTTTGTGCCCTAACTTTTGCTTAGACTGCCTTTTTAGGTTTTCAATCTAACGGGTCTCTCTTCTTATATTTTCTTCTTTTTTTAGGGGTAATATTTCTTCACTGCATCAGAATTTATAGGCCTAGGGAGTTCTTGCCTTTCCATATCTGTGAGGATCAATGCTCCTTCTGAGAATGTCTGTTTGACAATATATGACCCTTGGTGAGTTGGGGCCCATTTTGCTCGAGCTTTTTCCTGATGTGGCAGAGCCTTTTTCAACAATAAGTCCTCCAACTAGAACTCTCTAGGTCAATTTTTTTTGTTAAATGCTTTAGTCATCCTTTGTTGATACAATTACCAATGAAAAATAGCTATTAATTTTTTTTCTTCAATCATATTCAACTATTCATATCAAACTCTTGCCTATTCAGATTTCCCCAATTTTGTCTCCATTAAAACTCTAAGCGGTAGGATCTCAACTTCTATTAGAGTGACAACTTCCATACCATACACCAGAGAATAGGGTGTTGCCCCAGTTGAAGACCGCACAACTATGCAATAAGCATGCAAGGCCTAAGGGAGTGTCTCGTACTAGTCTTTATAGGTTACCACCATTTTTTCAACTATTTTCTTGATGTTTTTATTGCCAGCTTCAACAACTTCATTGATTTATAGTCTGTAAGGTGAAGAGTTATGATGCTTAATTACAAACTTCTCACATAACTTATGTATGTCTGCACCATTCAAATTTGAGTCATTGTCTGTAATGATCCTTTTAGATTGGCCACTACTTTTTGGGTCACTTTCACATAAGAAGCAGTTTCTACCCATTTTGTGAAGTAATCAATTGCTACTGGAATAAAAAGGTGTTAATTGGAAGCCTTCAGATTAATTGGTCTGATGATATCAATTCCCCGCATAGAAAATGGCCAAGGTGTTACCATATTATGAAGAGGAAATGGTGGAGCTTTAATACGAGCTGTATAAATTTGGCATTTGTGGCACTTTCTAGAGTAACTGATGCAATCTCTCTCCATGATCATCCAATAATACCCCTCTCAGAATTTTTTAAGCCATCATGTGTCCATTTGCATGAGTTGCACATATTTCATCGTGAACAGTGCTCAAAATACTATTAGTTTCCTTCGTATCAACACATCACAAGAGTGTGCGCCATTATGACTTTTTTTTATAGAGGACTTCTCCATTCAAAAAGAACCCTAATGACATACATCGAATAGTCTTCTTGTCATTTTCATTTTCCCCAGTTGTATATTCTTTGAACTTGATGTATTGCATGATATTTGATACCAAGGCCTGTCATCAAGTTCTTCCTCTACATTTGAGCAGTAGGTAGGTTCATCCCCTAGCTCCACTTGTATGGGTTGCACTAGTAATCTAGAGTCAAGCTTGGTCATCACCGCTAAAGTTGTCAAGGCCTCAGCAACTATATCAAATATTTCTCATATAAAATCAATTTTAGGTCTCTAGTTTTCCATTCTCCTTTCACTTGATAAATGATAAGTGCAAAACCCCCAAAAAATCCAAAATGTCAATTTTTAAATCCAAGGCTGCTTAAAAGCTCCTCACACAAGCTTTATACTTAGCTACATTATTAGTACAATCAAACCCCAACTTGATACATTTACAGCTCTGTCAAAGTACATCTTCCATCGAGTTCCTTCTATCTCAGTCTCCTCTTCTATTGCAAAAATGTCCTCATTTGGAAATTCAAACCTCATGGGTTGGTAATCATTAATGGAGCTTTCAAGTAGGTGATTATTAATCACACTTTCTTTTACTATTTTTTTAGTCATGTATACCACATTGTATTCAGAAAAGACAATTGATGAACAATATTTTATATATTAATTAATCCCCGTTTTTAACTTTCTAATCCTATTTTGGGCTTATTTGATTGGGCTTGGGTCATATTTCATTAATTAGGTTCAAATTGGGCTTAAGTGTATTTTTCAGCATTATTAAGGTTTTGACAATATTCTGTATTTCGGGTATATCTTTAGTTTTGAATGTCTAAAAATTGTGATTTTTTCTTGTAGGAAAGCTAAGAGGATTATCTACAACTTTCATTCAGACCTCCAAGGCCAATTTAGACGTTCATTGGGTTAAATTTGACCCGGAAGTCAGAGTAGAATTGCTGCCGATGGATCCTGACCCGCATGCAATGTTTGGACCATAACTTGTGTTGTACATGTCGTATGGACTNTATTAAGGTTTTGACAATATTCTGTATTTCGGGTATATCTTTAGTTTTGAATGTCTAAAAATTGTGATTCTTTCTTGTAGGAAAGCTAAGAGGATTATCTACAACTTTCATTCAGACCTCCAAGGCCAATTTAGACGTTCATTGGGTTAAATTTGACCCGGAAGTCAGAGTAGAATTGCTGCCGATGGATCCTGACCCGCATGCAATGTTTGGACCATAACTTGTGTTGTACATGTCGTATGGACTTGCAACCAGTCCCATTGGAAAGCTAAGGTGCATGGCTTCAATTGTTATGAAGGCTGGTTCAACAAATTATGAACTTAATATGGTCTTATTTCTTGTCGAAAATGGCTGATTAGTCTAGAGACCTATATGGACATAGATAGACTTAAATGGGCTTAACTTCCTCAATTCAGGCCTAATTAGGCCCAAACCGGAGCCCATTTGAAGCTGAGGTCCAAAGGTTTAAACTAGGTTATGGGTAAATTAGGTGTCCATGAAAGTTAGGAAGTTTTAAATGAGAGAAAGGAGGTAGACGAGTTATCAATTTTAGACTAGACAGTTTTAGTTTTCTCTCTTGTATTTACTAGAACTTATTGAACTATGGTTTTCTTCCCTCATTGGAGCTTGAATTTCATGACCATGGAGGAGTAGAACTCTTGTAATCAAGTTAGACTTCTTATTAAATTCATTTTTGTTCTTGAGATTATGTACTTAATTTGATTAAGCTTAATGCAATTTCATTTTTCATTGGATTCTGATTGTCTGGATATTTTATATGGATCATGAAGATCTTTGTGATTTATATGGATGTTTAGGTGTGAAATAGAATTTAGATTAATTAATCTTTAATTCTGTGCATAAATCCTTTGAAGAATTGCTAATTGAGGTTCGGTTTTCAGATTAGCCACTAATTGCTTAATCATTGTGATTACAAGATTAGTAATTGAATGAAGTTAATTGAATTCCAAGTGATAACTTAGTAAGAATAATTAGTCATAATTAGAGATTTCGGTTGTGATTAAACTCAATTAACATTGCTGCATTAGGACTTAATCACTCATGTTAATCTAGGATGGATCAAACCGATTTATGGATGAATGTCTAGCTAGGTTACGTTTTAATCAACTTAATTAATCCTATTTCAATTCTGTTTTTTACAATCTAGAAATATAATTATATTTTACAATCCCCTATTTTTAACTTGAAATTATTGATTACACATTGCATTCCTTATGAGACAAACCCGGATTATGCAATCTATTGCATTCTAATTAGGGGATTCGGTTTAATTTAATTGGTTAAGCGACAACACCAATCAACAATCTGCCATTTTACTAATTGTCCCGAAAGATAAGGATTTTTGAAGATGAACTTGACAAGATCCATATGAGAGATGAGCCAGGTAGTGTGATACAACATGTAATGTCGGAGCCTAGTAACCACCCAGACTAAGGCGCAACAAGTCTTTTCCACAAGAGCATATTGATAAACACACTTTTTATATAGTAATTAACCCTCATTTTTAGTCTCTTAAACCTCTTTTGAGCTGATTAGATTGGGTTTGGGCTGCATTTCATTAGTTGGATTCCATTTGGGCTTAATTGTGTTTTTCAGCATTACTGGGAACTTTACATTGTCTTTGTATTTTAGGCATAACTTGAGTTAGAGACATATGATAATCTTGAATCTGACCTTGTAGGAAAGCTGAGAGAATTCTCTACAACTTTGATTCAGAGGTCCAAAGCTAATTCAGATATCCCACAGGTCATTTTTGGCTTGGAAGTCATAGCAGAGATGCTGTCACTGGACCCTGACCCGTATGAAGAGTTTGGGTCATAACTTGGGCTGTGGATGTTGTCTAGACCTAAACCTACTACCATTGGATAGCTAAGACATAAAGCTTAAACTCTTGTGAAGACCACTTCTCCAAACTGTAGTGTTTTGATTGTTCTATTGCCACTTGAAGTCAATTGATGGGTCCAGAGAGCTGTTAAGACTTAAATAGGCCTAACTTTCTCATCCTAGGCCCAATTAAGCCCAAACTGGGGCCCAAAAGATTAATTCTAACATAGGGGTAATCTAGGTGTGCAATTAATTTAGAGGGTTACAAGTAGGTTAAAGAGGCAGACGTGATTGATATTCTATTCTAAGCAATTTTCCTTGCCTCTTTTCTCTTTAGAGTTTTTTTTTACATTTTCTGTAATGGATCATTCCTTCATATTCATGGAGAGCTAATCATTTAAATCAATCTAGATTTTGGCTATTCTGATTATTAATTATGAGATTCTATTTTAATTGTTCTTGTATTTAACTGTTAATCAAACTTTTTTCCATCATTTGCTTAATTTTGTTTGAGTTGCTTAAATTCAGATTTGAATGTTCATATGATAATTGCTTAATTTCATATGTTAAAAGAGGATTGTAAAGATTAAATAATGTTTCTAAGCTTTTGGATGGAATGTTTAACCTTAGCTGGATTATGGACTTTAGGTTAATTTGGATTAGTGGATGCTTAATTCATTGAACCCTAATTAATTGAATTTTGGATGCTTATCCAGTAGAGATCCATAGATCACTTAGAGACTTCTTGATGTGTTCTAAGGCTGAGAATTAGGTTATTGATTGAATGAATCTTTTGTAATCAAAGACGGATTAAAATCAGGATTAGTTATTACATTGGATTGCTTGTTTTCCTTAATTCGGTTTACCACTTTTAATTTGCTTTTTATTGATTAATTCTGCAAATCATCCCCCTGTTTGTTAAACTCCTTAATCTGATTCTCTAATTAGAATAATTCTTTGGTTCGACTCGGTATTACCTTATGCTGCAAGCATTCTTGGTGAACCGGTTATAAATTCAGTAATTTGATTAGCCTCGGCAGCTCATCACATATCTCGTCTCATAGTCTGTGAACTTCTTGCTTAAGTAATAAATTGCTCTCTCTTTTCTTCCTCTTTCATCGTGTTGTCCTAACACACTCCCCATTGATTCTTGTAACATAGTTAGGTACAAAATAAAAGGTCTCCTCGGGATTGGAGGAAAAAGCACTGAAGGATTAAGCAAATATTATTTGACCTTCTCAAAAGCTTCCTGGCACTATTCATCCCACTCACATGGATTATGTTTCCTTAAGAGTTTGAAGATCGGCTCAAGAGTATAGGTGAGGTTAGAGATGAATCTAGCTATCTGGTTTAGTTTTCCAAGGAAACTACACACTTTTTTTTCTAACCTTGAAGGTGGCATTCAGATGACTTTGGACCTCGGTCATAAGAAAAATAATGACAGAAATAACTATTACTCAAATGAGATAATCTCCGGCAATGGTTCCACTTCCCAATTAATAAATTGTTCTTCCTCGTTGCAGGGCAACATCCAGCAACTTTTCTCTTGAAGACCCTCTAAAGTGTTCACCATGTGCATAGGGTTAGCAGCACCAAGGAGAAACATCACTCCAGCTGGCTCAGGAAATATCTATCGAAGATGAAGGATACTCCTTGCTTCTTCCTTTTGACCATTTCTTTGCAACCCCATTAACTCTTCAGCTGAGGGCTAATATTGTAGCCCTTGTTTGCCTACATTCTCTGGGAGTGAGATAGGAGCATTGATGCCTTATAAGTTGACTCCTATGCCTTTTCTTTTTTAAAATCCACTATTCATCATGATCTGAGACGCTATTTGGTTAACATCTCCCTTCTTTTATTTCTCTCTCCTATTGCTTTTTGCTATCTCTAAAGATTGAAAAGAAGTTTCTAAGGCTTCTTCCGTTGTTTCCACATATGCAAAGAGATGTGTTTAGTCACCAACATTTGCTCCTCTACTTTATTGGTAATTACTTTCTCTTTACTGATATACTTTAACCTCTGATGTAGAGTAAATGGGACTACCCCTATTGTGTGGATCCATGGTCTTCCCAAAAGCATGATGTAGGTCGGCTCTATGTCCATCACCTGAAAATGGACATTAAACTGACTGGGTCCAATTTTCAAATGAAACAAAATGTCTTAAAGCGCCTCTTGTTTGGTCCCATCGAATGCTCTAACTACCATACTACTATCTTGAATTAGGGCCATGTTCATAGGCAATTGTGTTAAAGTTGAATAGGGAAGCACATTTAGTGCGGACCCATTATCAATTAGGACCCTTGTCACTATATACCCTTCACATTTGAGTGTGATGTGAAGTACTTTAGTATGATTACTCATACCGGGCATCAACTCTTCATTAGATGAAGTTCACCATACCCCCAAACTTCTCCACAGTGATGTAAGGCCTCACATAGGTCTTATCTAAAAATTTCTGCAAGGCTATTCTATGGGACTCTGAACTCATAATGAATGACAACAAAGAAATACGAGCAAGGGTTTTCTCTATGTCATATTCGCTTTGCTTCATTATTTTTAAAAACTCCTCATCTTCATTACCAGCTTTTTGGGTATCCACTTTCTTGATCAGGAGCAGTTCTTTTCCATCATTCAAAGCCTTGCCTCTTACCTTTCGTTGTTGCTCTACCTCTTCTGAAGTGTATCATCTCCCAATTCCTATAATTCATCAACTTTTTACAACATTCATGATCAAACTTGTCCCCTTTCCTTTTCAAGTTTATTTTATCAGAAAAGTCCCTTGAACTCTTTTTTTGGGTAGCCACTACCTTTACTCTATAATTTCAAGGTATTGCATGATTGCTCTTATAGGGAAAGGGGTTGGTACTTGTATATCCACGTCTAGCTGCACTTGATTAGTTGGTGGGCTTGAAAAAACTTTAAGAACAAACAGCTTGAAAATCTGAGACTCTTCTCCAGTCATATTGATCTCTTATCTTATAGCACTTCTCCATTTTTTGAATCTTAAAACCCTAAGTGAAATCAATTTTTGGCCACAACTCTGATGATGCTCGCAGAATAGCCCCTTATCGAACTTGTCATCCTTTTCTATTCCTCTAAAAGGAACCTCTATGCCATATCTCACTAACTTCAAACTTGCCCACACTTTCCTCATTGGTATTCTAACTTCCGTGATTTTCTTAACTAACTCAATCTTTCTTATAGAGTGACCCATTGCACCCATATGGTAGTCACACTTAAGATTTGGATTATACCAATTTAAGAAAGGTGGTTGCAAAGGTGTTACAGTTTTTGGCGGCAACGCATGAGCATCACATAACTGCTTGAACAATTTAGCTCTTGATATAGGAATATTGAGAAAAGGCTCATCTCTTAGAGGAGGACGTGGTTAATTTATGTACCCTAGTAATTAGGTCTAGTTGGTGGTCTAAGCATTAGATTATTTGGAAATGCATTTTGTGGAGTAGGCTGATAAGTAGGAACGAATGACACAGAGACTGGTCTGGGTGTATAGTATGGTTGAGGTGGCAAAACAATATTAACTTGATGAGAGTATGGGGGATTAGGGTAAAGTTGGTAAGATTGGCTTCCATGATAATGTGGGGATATAAGGGTTTGGACGAAGTTTATATCTCCTTCCTTTTTCTTGAATGGTTGTCCTTTCCTCTGATTGTTATTATTATTTTCACCTTTCAAGAATTCAAATTTTCTCGCTTCATACATTTCTTCCACCCTCTCTCCATCTTTGATCAATTTAGAAAAATCTCTATAAACACTTGCTACCATCAATTCAACATATGAGTTCAAAATATTCATAAAATAATGAAACATTTCAAAATCCATTAGTGGAGGTTGAGCTTGAGCAGCTAGATTTCTCCATTTTTGCGCATACTCCTTGAAGCTTTCCTATTCTCACATGAGTAATTGGATGGATGTACGTGTAGATGCCCTCTTAATTTTCATTTGGATTGAATGGAGCTTCCATATGCAGAGAAAATGGGCACGAGAAAGGTTGTGAGATGGCATGCACAACATCAGCTAGTTAGGTGGCTGGAGGAATTGCTAAATTTGAATCATATCCGTGTACCAGATTTGTAGAAGCCATCATCTATGGAGACATTCCCTATATTGGAGCAAAAATTATAGAATTTGCCTTATTTGATGGATACGTCAACAAAGTTATTACATGGGAAATTGGAAGGATATTGACACCATTTGGTCCATTGGCCATAGCCTTCAACTTCAGGCTCTCAATGAAAAGCTTCATCATCTTGTTCATACGAGATTTCAATTCATCAAACTTGGCCCCAAGATTTTGGCCATGTTCTTGCTTTTCTTCCATGATAGTGACGGTTCTTGATCTAAGCCCAATTGACCTTTTTATAGAGTGTTTTTAATTGAACTTTATTTTCTTTGCACAATAAATACTGATGAGGATCATGGCACCCAGTCAAGAGACCCATTATCCATGTCCGTGAGTTCAATCACAAGAGCTAAAAGGATGCAAGGAGCTTTGAACAGCTTGATTGAAAAGATCGAGAATCACAGAGCAAGTGTGGATGAAGACCAAAGGCTTGTGAACTTCATTTGGACTAAAAATGAAGTTGTTAAAAATATGCCAAAACCTTAGGCGCCACAACCTGATAAATGCACTTTTTATAAAATAGTTAACCCTCATTTTTAGTCTCTTAAACCTCTTTTGTACTGAATTAATTAGGCTTTACAACATTTTATAAGTTTGGGTTCCAATTGGGCTTAATTGTATTTTTCAACATCATTAGGAATTTTACACTATTTTTGTATTTCATGTATAAATTGAGTTCTGGACATCTGATAATTATGAATCTTATCTTATAGGAAAGCTGAGAGAAATATCTACAACTTTGATTCAAAGCTCCAAGGCTGATTTGGGTGTCCAGCAGGTTATATTTAACCTGGAAGTTAGAACAGAGATTCTATCACTAGATCCTGGGCCGTATGAAGAGATTGGTGCCATTGGACAGTTGAGACATTAATCTTCAACTTTTATGAAGACCACTTCTCCAAACTGTGGAGTTTTAATGGTGTTAGTGCCCCTTGAAGTCAGCTAATTAGTCCAGAGAGCTATTAAGAGTAAATTGGGTCTAACTCTCTCATCCCAAGCTCAATTAAGGCAAAACCAGTGTCCATTTAAGGCTAAGAGAAAGATGATTAATTCTAACCTAGGGGTAGTCTAGGAATTTGGAGATTTTAGATGGTTACAAGTAGAGAAAGAGCAAGACGTAGGTTTTCATTCCATTCTAGGCAGTTTTCATTTTCTTCTTTCTAGCTAGCAGTTTTCCTTTCATTTTTTGTAATGAATTTTTCCCTCTTATTAATGGAGGACTAGTCCTTTAAATTAATCTAGGTTTTGACTATCTTGATATTTAATTATGAAATTCTATCTTAAACCTCTCTCAATACTCATGCAAAGTCTCTCCTAACATCTATCTTATACCACAAATGTCTTTTCTAATGACAGCAGTTTGAGATGCAGGGAAAAACTTCTCCAAAAATAGCCTCTTCATGTCATTCCAATTCATGACTGAACCTTATGAAAGGTAATATAGCTAGTCCTTGGCTGCATCTGCAAGGGAGAAAATGCTCTCAATTTGATATGCTCCTTAAGTATCCCTTGTGGCTTCATGGTTGGACATACCACATGAATTCCTTTAAATGCTTATGGGGATCCTCACCTGCAAAACCATGAAACTTTGGCAACAAATGTATCAATCCAGATTTGAGTTCAAAGTCAGCATTAAGATCAAGATACTAAATCCCTAAAGGTAGATAAGTAACATCAGGAACAACTAATTCTTTAAAAGTCCTAGCATGCATATTATTATTCGTCATATTAATCACAGGACTAGCAACAAGACTATCAACTAATCTTCTCCTAGACTTCCTCTGCAGGGTATGGAAAGTTTTATCAACTTTACAATCAAATTCACACAATTCACTGCAAGAGAACCTAGTCATGCACTAACAGAAACACAAAAAAGGACCAAAACAGAAACACACAAAATCACTTAACATAAGCAAAAACACAACAAAATAACCCTAGTTAAGGTATCTAAACATTTTTAAAAAATGCAAGACCACCACTAAATGAAAGCTAGGACAAAATGCAACTCATAAATGCAAGAAAAAACCTTCAAAAAATGAGAAAGTGGTCAAAATGGTGGAATTAGGCCAAAAGAGGGTGGTGCTCATGGCAAAGCGATGAGCTTTGATTGGCCGTTTTCCTTTAACTAACTAATTTTGAGGTCATTATGAGCTAAAAATCTATACCAAATTTTCTAAAAATTGACTTGAAATCGCCTGTTTTTACCTAAAACGTCCAAGACAAAGCAACAAAAGGGGTTTATGAATGGTTAGTAGTCAGGTATACTCCTAATAAGATTGATCAAAATAGAATGATCCCTGGCTATGGCGTCAAAATTTGAGAAGCTGCCAAGGCTATCAAATTAGATCAATTTATATCCGGTTCACCAAAGCTACTTGCAATATAAGGTAACACTGAGTTGAGCCCTTGGATCACTTTAATTAAGGAATCAAATTAGGAAGTTTAACGAATAGAATGGTTGGTTTTGTAGAATAAATCAACATAAAACAATTAAAAGATAGTAAATCGAATTAAGAAAGCAACCAATCCAGGGAATTAACTAATCATGATTTTAATCCGTCATTGATTACAACAGATTCATTCAATCACTAACATAATTTTCGGCCTTAGATCACATAAAGAAGCCTTAAGATGATCTATGGATCCTTTACTATATAAGCATCCAGAATTTTGTTAATTAAGATTAAATAAATTAAGCATCCATCTAATTCTAGATTTACCTAAATACTAGAATCCAACCAAGCTAAACAATCTGTCAAATACCTTTGAAACACTGTTTAATCTTTACAATCCTCTTTTAACATATAAAATTAAGCAATTATCACATGAACATTCTAACCGAATTAAGCAACTTAATCAAAATAAAACAAAAAAGGGAGGAAATAAACTTGATTAATAATTGGATGCATGACAATTAAAATAGAATCTCAGAATTAAATATCAAGATCAGTGACCAGCTGTTGATTCAATACTTTTATGAAGGTTTATTGCCTATGAAGAGGAGCATGATTGATTCTGCCAATGGATGAGCATTAGTGGATAAAACTCCAGTTGCTACCATAAGCTTAATTGCTAATATGGCTACCAATTCCCAACAGTTTGGTACTCGGATGGTTCCTTCTACTAGAAGAGTAAATGAGGTTCTTGCTTCGCCTACTAACCAACAGAGAATGGAGCATATACTTGATGAGTTGACTTCCTTGGTGAGAGAATTGGCAGTAGGACAATAATTACCTGTACAAGGCCCTGCAAACATGTGTGGCATTTGTTCTTATTCATCTCATCCCACAGATGCATTCCCTACACTTCAGGATGGTGGTTCTGGATTTCAAGATCTCTCTGTAGCTATAACATGTGTCTTTCCTGGTAAAGCCTAATACCAACCGCAGCAGCAGCCTAGATATGATCCTTACTCCAATACCTATAACCCTGGTTGAAGAGATCATCTGAATCAGAGATATGGTAATGCAGCCCCACAGTAGTAGCAACCACAACAATACATGCAACCATTCCAGCAACAAAACCAATTTTAACCAGCTAGGCAAAATCAGTTTCAACCAAACAGGCAACCATTCTAGCAGCCTATGCAACAAGCCAATCCATCAGCCACAAAACCTGAGCCTTCATTTGAGGAGTTGGTGAAGCAGGTGGTCACTGACAACATTCAGTTCCAGCAAAGGACATATGCCACCATAAAGAATTTAAAAACCCAAATTGGATAATTGGCACATTCACTGAGTCATCTGTAGTCCCAAGGTTCTGGCCAATTTCCTTCTCAAACAATTCCCGATCAAAAAGAAAAGAATGTGAGTGCTATTATGTTGAGGTCTTGAAAATTTGTGCCAATACCAACTGACCATCAACCTACAAGCAAGCAACAACCGACAAAGAAATCAGTTTCTGACACAGCAACAATAGAATCTGAGAGTAAAAGATCTGCAGTAGCTCTTCCCTTTCCACAGAGACCCACTCAGTCCAAGAAGATAGATGAGGCTGGGAAGGATAGAGAGCTTCTTGAAACCTTTAGGAAAGTGGAAGTCAACATTCCATTGCTAGATGCAATCAATCATTCCAAAATATGCCAAGTTTTTTAAGGAATTATGCACTTAGAGGAAGAGATTGAAGGGTAATGAGAGACTCAGTATGGGGTAAAATGTTTCAGCCCTCATTTAGCCTATGCCTCAGAAATGCAAGGATCCAGAGACTTTTACAATTTTGTGCATTATAGGCAATTATAGATTTGAGCATGTCATGCTAGTTTAGGTGCTTCCATTAATGTAATGTCTATGTCTGTTTTTAGTTCCTTGGACTTGGACCCTTAAGTGTCATATGTGTTGTGATTCAGTTGGCTAATAGAAGCAATGCGTACCTAGCCGGATTAATTGATGATGTGTTGGTGAAGGTTGATGAGCTGATCTTTGCTACGAATTTCACTACAAGAAAAAAGCTATTTTCCAACGGAATTTAATACCGTTGGAATTTTAGAAAAATTTTAACGGTAAATCCAACGGAAGAAAATTTGTTGAAATTCCAACGATAATTCAAACGGAATTACATTACCGTTAGAATTTTCCGTCAAAATTACCGTTGGAATTTTGTTTTAATTTTGTTTTTAATTTTTTTTGTTGATTCCCACGGAAATTCCTACAGTAATTTCCATAATTATACCGTTGGAATTTTTAGGGTATTCCCCCATTCCCCTTCCCTCTTTCGCATTTCAGACTTCCCGCATTCACTAAGACCTAGAGCAATCCCTTCTCCATTTTCTTAGCCCTTCCAACTCCGGTGGTGTAAGGCATTTTGTGGTGGCTTGCGGTATTTTCCAGTGACTGAGGGCAGCATCCTAGGCTCCATTCTTTGGGTAGGTCTTTCTCTCTCTCTCTCTCGTGTAGAAGATGAATATTTTCTGGGTTCAGCTTGCTGGGTTCTGGGTTTTATGGGTTCAGCTTTTTTTTTTTTTTTTTTTTTTTTTTTTTTTTTTTTTTTTTTTTTTTTTTTTTTTTTTTTTTTTTTTTTTTTTTTTTTTTTTTTTTT